>NSDO01000024.1:366362-423272 GCA_002286825.1 Lagenidium giganteum
CGGTGGAGGCAGCGGCAGCAACGGTGAGGATGACGAAGGTCTTCATGGTGGCGAGAGGCTTGGACTGGACTGCGGTTGGCAAATTGAGGAGTGAGTGACACCGCGAGTGCGGTTTCTTCATGATCAGCTGTGCTGAGTCATGATTAGCTGTGTTGTGTCAAGATGCATTGCGACACAGTCCAGGGATGAGTTTCATGTTTCAGCTCAGCTGAACTCGCAAGGGTTGGGATAAGCGAGCATCGCGCGTGGACGTCGGAAGAAGCCTGCAGCTGAGGCGCTGTTGGGTGTGCTCAGCTTCGGTGGAGATGAGCACACCGCAACCAGGGATGTGTTCAAACAACCAACCAACCGAACACGACTACAGGACTGATGACTACCAGTAAGTACGACTCACGTGAATTCAGGGAACTACAACTCAGCAATAACGTGGTTGCCGTCGATGCCTTAGGCACTGCGGCACTTATCTGGAAACTCCTCGACCAGCTTCTGGACGTGCAACTTCTTGTCGCCAAACGTCAGCACGCAGTCGCTTGGCTTCAGCACCTTGACCTCATCCATCAGCGCAAAGCACTGCGGCGTGTTGCACATCTTGCGGCGCTGCTCGCCGTTGGGTTCGCCGCTTGGAGGGATCATGTTCCAGCCAGACGCATCCTGGCACGGCTTGAGGTTGGCGCTGTTACCCAACGGCGCCAGCTTGGAATACTCGCTCCACGGGCACGCCGTTTGCTCGTCATAAGCAGCAGCAAGGCTGCACAGCACTGCAGAGAACGCGATCATAGCGATAGACTTCATCGTGGATGATGAACTGGGAGAGAAGTTGGATTGCAAGGACGACGGAGATTCCGGAATGCCGAGATGCTCCGAGGCTTTGTGAAGCGCGATGGCCAGGGCAAACGAGCACCTAGACCTTCCCGGAACGAGACGTGAGCGCCATGCTCCTGCCATGCCTGGTTGTCTGTCTGTCTGTCTGTCTGTGCCGGGTTTTCTGGCTGGAAGTGCCAGGCAGTCCGCCCGTGATGTGGGACTGATCTTGCCTCGTGTCAACCTGGATATGTGTGAAATACACTGATCTCACCCAGTTTTGCGAAATGTCGTTGGTACAAATGCCTTCATGACACAGGGCGGACCATTGCGATTACAGACAGTTCTTTCCCAAAAGCAGGTGTCGTACCATCAGCGGAACTGCGCGCATCCCTTCGATCGGAAGTGCCGACTGACGTCATTAGTGGCGAATTCCAGGTCCCTTGTCTCTTGGTCAGCTGGATGGGTTGCTTGAGTCGCTCTTCGAATGGAAAACATGCGTTCTTCTTCTTGCGGCAAGAATCTTGCGATGTGGTTTTGTCGTCGGATGCTTGATTCTGTGCGCACGCTGGCGTATTTCCAACCAGCAGAGCTAGAAACTCGATGCTCGAACTTAGCTTGGAATCGAACTTACCATTCCAGGACGAACCCACCAGGATGTCGCTATTGAATAGTGACTTCAGGTGACTATGGTGGCTGTGCCACTGTGTGTCATATTACGTCATTACCAAACTACCGTATCGTGGTAAGACGCTATTCAGCGGTGCCGACACACATCTTGAAACGTCGCAGGTTACGTTTCGCAGCTGTAGCCCTGCCGGGTGTGCTCAAGCCGTGGCGGCTTCACGGACGCTGTCCCGCGATTTTCATGCTCCGCGGGTTTGCTCAGAGTGCGAGGCTTGAACCCTGCGCTTCGTGTCGCAGCGAGTCTGACCAGACCAGCTCTCGGCCTCTGACCTGAGTCTTAGTGCGCTATTTCAGATCGTGCTAAGGTTGCGTATTCAACCAATCGCTACGCGACAAGCGCAGTCATGTGCGCTGCTGCGTTGCCGCAGAGCTCAATCTGCTACGCGATAACCACGCTGCCAATCATCCTTAGTCCATGACGTCCGTCGTTATGGACACCGGGACGCCAGCGACCCCTGCGGTCAGCAACTACGTTGCTGCGTCGGGCACCGAAGCGTCCGTCCAACAGCAAGCGGCCCCTCATTCGTCAGGCGATGACGGGAAGTCAGCGTTGCGGCGACTTGCTCGACAGTGGTTTGCGCTTCGCTATCGGCTGTCGGCTACCGTCTTTGCCAAGCCATTGCCTGCTCCACTCAAGAAAACCTACGGCTACATCTTCACGACGGTCCCAATCGGCGTTGGTTTCCTTGTTTGGAGCTGCATTAACACAGCGAAGAAGAATGTGAAGGGCTCAGGACCACCAGTAGAGATCATGATGCTGATCGTGTTTGTGCTCGGAATGCGCAACAACAAGCTGATGCATTGGCTCACGGGCATCTCCTTTGAACGCGCGCTCGAACATCATCGGCGATTCGGAACTCTCGCGTTTGTACTCACGTGCTTGCACGGCCTCGCATGGCTGCTACGTGGAACCAAGAGCGATCGTCGGATTTTGCGCAGTAAACCAACCAACGGTACCGACGAGCACGAAGACCACGGTATGAGCCAAGACCTGTCAGGCAGCATCCTATTCTACCTCGTGCTTGCGCTCTACCTGTTCTCGCGCGGCCGCATCCGCCACCGCTTCTACCAGACCTTCGTGCGCATGCACTGGATTCTTTTCATCCTCATCGCCGTTTTTTGCGTCATCCACGGCGCCGGCTTGGTTCTGATCGGAGTCGTTCCCTGGGTGCTCGATGTCCTCTTCCGGACGTTCTACCTCGTGCCCAAGCATGCGAAGGGCACGTTCACCCACCGCGGCCGCGGCGTCGCCGCAAGGACGCAAGTGATCGCTGTCAAACTTCCAGAGAATGTCATTCGCATCGAGTTCCCACGCGTTCGCACGGACACTGGGGAGTCCTTTGCATACGAAGCCGGCCAGTACGTCTTTTTGTGCATCCCACAGATCGCGTGGTTTGAATGGCACCCGTTCACCATCTCGTCAGCTCCCCATGAAGCTATGGTCACGATCCACATCCGCGTGCTTGGTGATTGGACCAAGAAGCTTCAGTCCAAGCTTGTTGGAGAGCCAGGAACGCCGATCAAGTCGCCCTTCACTGTTTTAATTGAAGGACCGTATGGCTCTGTATCAGTGGACGTGTTCAATCCAACTGTCTACTCACATGTCGCCCTCATCAGCGGTGGGATCGGGGTGACGCCGATGCAGTCGATTGCCAACCAGCTTTATCACGATGTCTTGTTCCAGGGACGTCAGAGTCTGCAGACCATCATGTTCGTGTGGTCAGTTCGCGAACGCGGATTGGTGGCAGCGATGCTCGACAAGTCCACACCCGATGCCACCACGACTTACATCCCAGAAGGTCTCCAAAGCCAACGAGGCAACTCACACCGCGACGTGTTCAAGACAGAGATCTATTTGACGAAGACGTCTCAAAGCGAGCAGTCGAATGCGCTGGATCAGCAGCTAGCTGGTGTATTGCACTTCAACAAGCGCCCGGACGTGGTCAAAATCTTGACGGAACTGGCTCAACAAGCGCAGAAAGTAGACAAACAACGCGTTGCAGTGCTAGTGTGTGGGCCTCGTGCGATGACCAGAGATGTTGTGAAGGCAAGTGTGCAAGTGTCGAAGATGCAGGGTGTGGCAGTCGACGTGCATCTTGAAACCTTTGACTTTTAGCAAACAAAACAGTGCATCGGGTCTGCGCAATTCTGCTGCCATGGGTATCAAAAATATCTTGCTCTCTCCAATTCCTGTGATGCCATTGCATTCGTATCGATCCTCTCCAACTCTGCGGCCTTGAAGGCACATAGAACGAGAGAGAAGGATGATGTCAACCGCAACCACGATCCATCAACCGACAAGACGAGGTCTTAGCCGTGTTTGAAATAGCTGGATCGTTCTTGTGGCACCCGGAAGCTGCGTATTCGGCTGCAAATAGCATCCAACCCACGAGATCCTGTGGTCTCGATGACCGACGTCGGACGCCGAGCATGGGCCAGCTCATTTCGCCTTCGACAACCTTCTGGCTTCGCGGAAGACTCCAGTTAAATTGCTCGGTGATTGCGATGGTGGGTGTTGTTGCGTCCACGGTTCCATCGACTCCAACCATCGAATATGTCGCCGCCCTCGAACCCCCCGACGGCAGCAAGGAAGTGCGCGTCACATCGAACGGGTCTCCGCACGGAAACTCGGCGCTGTCCCGGCTTGCACGTCGATGGTTTGCGCTGCGCCATCGTCTCTCGACTTCCTTCTTTGCGCTTCCGCTCCCGTTCTTTACGGCATACCTTGATCTGAAAGTTGGTGACTTCGTGATCACTATTCCGATCATCATTGGCTCTCTGGTGTGGTCATGCCTGACAGTGCAGCAGATCGATATTAGGGGGTCAGGTATTCCAGCCATGTGGATGATGTTCATCACCTTTCTGCTGGCGGTGCGGAACAACTCGGTGCTTTTGTGCCTCACTGGGTTGTCGTTCGAGCGGGCGCTATTCTACCACCGCACGTTTGGTCTCGTTGCCTTTATCCTCGTGATCTTGCATGGCTTGGCGTGGGTGCTAGACGGCGACTGGGTCGTAATCTACCGTGATCCTCTCGACGAAACGGGAGTAGATTTGATGTCCCAGGATCTCTCTGGCACCATTCTTTTCTACTTGACTCTCGCATTGTTCCTGTTTTCACTTCCGCCCGTGCGACGTCGCTTCTTCGAACTGTTCGTCCGCACGCACTGGATCCTCTTCATCCTCATCGCTATTTTCTGCGCCATCCACGGCGCAGACCTCGTGACAGTGGGTCTTGCGCTTTTTGCACTTGATATGCTCTATCGCGCATTTTACGTCATTCCGAAGAACTTCAAGGGGCTGAAGGGAAACGAGCGCGGTGTCATCTCACGCGCGCAAGTGAGCGCGATCAAGCTGCCGGGCGATGTCATTCGAATCCAGTTCCCACGTGTTCGCGCCGACACAGGCGAGACTTTCGAGTATGAAGCTGGTCAGTACGTCTTCTTGTGCATCCCACGAGTAGCGTGGCTCGAGTGGCATCCGTTTACCATCTCGTCGGCACCGCATGAAGAAATGGTGACCATTCACATCCGAGTGCTCGGAGATTGGACCAGGAAGCTGCAGACGACCATTCTCGGAGAAGTCGGGTCCCTCATCACATCTCCGTTCGTCGTACTCGTGGACGGACCATATGGCTCGGTGTCGATCGACGTATTCAATCCAAGCGTGTACACGCACGTGGCGCTATTTGCCGGAGGCATTGGTGTCACACCCATGCAATCAGTCGCGAACCAATTGTATCACGACCTGCTCTTCCAGGGCCGCCACGCGCTTAAGAAAATCTGGTTCGTGTGGTCGATCCGTGAACGCGACATGCTTAGAGCCATGGTGGAGAAAACCAAGCCGAACGCCACCAAGACGTATCTGCCGGAAGGACTCCAGCAAACTCGCGGCAATTCGCACCGTGATATCTTCAAGACTGATATCTACTTGACCAAGACACCGCAAGCCGATCCTTCGAGTCCATTGGACCAGCAACTCGCAGGAGTACTCAAGTTCAACGAGCGACCAGACATTGCGGCCACATTGGTAGCTCTAGGAGAGGAAGCCAAGGTGAGTGGCGCCAAGCGAGTGGCGGTTTTGGTGTGTGGTCCGGCTGCGATGATCAGAGAGGTGATTATTCAGAGCATGGTCGCCGCCAAGAAGGTAGGAGTGGCGTTTGATGTCCACCAGGAGACCTTCGACTTCTAGCTGAACGTGACTGGGCATCCCAACATTTTTTATTCAATCCAATTTTGTACATTTGTATTAGACCTCGCCTCCAAGTGGTGACCCACGAAAAGGTGTTACGGCAGTGGAAATCGCCGCGCCAGCGGCAGTCATCTCACCCTTCGGCTCCTGGGATCTCGTATTCAACATTAGAAGTGATACACTGCGGTAGAAGCCTACTCATGTCAAACACGGTGGCAAGTACTACGGAATCAAGCTACCACAAGAAAAATATCGCCGGAGCATTGGGCACTCGGGACACTCAAGGCACACCCACGCTCAATCCCTACATCAACTTTCTTGTTCGTCTAAAGTTATCTTTGAGCGTTGAACGCGGTGTCTTCTTTCGACGACTGATGTTGATCCTTTGTGTGGCCGATGTTCTCACCTCAGCAGCACATCTGTGGCATCACCTATGGGGATCTTCCGGCCACTGACAACGGAGGGCGAAATGCAAGTCGACCACATTCGGACCCTTAGGGCCCGTCGGAATCAGCTCTTCGTCAATCCGTGGCTGCCCTCAACCGCATACTCGAGCCACGGACCCAGCATCCTCGAAGCCACCACCCAGCCGTCGCGACCTCTTCACAATTGCTCACTCGTTCGGTGCACCACCGGTCGAAAGTCGTGACAGCCACTGTGAACAGGGAGGGGTGCACTTCGGTGTCGATGAGGTGACGTGAAGTGCACCGTCCAGATGAACTTCTCGAGCATGCGCTATAGATCTTCCATGATCGGCGCCGGCGGCCAGTGATGACGGGCTACGAATAGTCGTTGGGATCGCGATCGCCGCAGCCAACTCTGCACGTTGGATGGGGTTTGATGTATCGGTGAGTGGCAAGCGCCATCTTTAGTTCTAGCAAACGACCAGGAGCCAACCGCGCTCCTATCCAACGATCAGTAGACTGGGCGCCGCACAGAAATGTACTATAGCTACGTTATATTAATGATCCACTATCGTTGATTATTATCAAGCAATCGCCGATTGCTTGTTTGAATTTTAATATCCGATTGCCAATCGGATATTTAAATAAGTACATCTAGAATCTTATGCTAGTATATCAAACAGTACATCACCTAGTATATTGAATATATATTTATCAATATGCATTGGAATATTTGTTAATATTGTGCGTTCGACTTCAGCATGAACCGTTCTATATATACATACATGTACATACATGTACATACAGTAATGACACGGATCTAATCACAAAAAATCTGATTGCAAAATAACAAATTCAACCTGAATATCTATTGATATAATGAGGTACGAATACTGAATCTAGCAGTTTAGTATATTTCGATATGAAATTCGACGTGGATCATGGCCAAGAGATGTAGTTGACTCGTGGTGTCTCCGTCACCGCCGAAATGGTCACAGCGTGATGGCGCAGCGCGCACTTGAAGGCCGTGCGACGTCCACGCAGTGCCCACGGCGTCAGTTGGAACACGTCCAGACCGTGATGCAGCTGTGGCATCACATACTCGTCCGCAAAATCCAGCAGGTAGTCGCCGCCTTGATTCTGCAATGCTTCCGCAACGATTCGTGTGACTAGGATCTGGCCACCTCCACCTAGCTCGGCGAGCTCGTTGGCGATGAGAACCGCGGCGCCCGTGTAGACCGTCTTGCCCGTGATGGGATGACGATCACTCACGAATGCGCCATCAGCGTCCGAGGCAGCGTGAACGGCCATGCGAACACGCAATCCGCGGAAGATGGTGCGGAAGCAGACCACGCGACGCCGTGTAGCTGGGACGGCGCCATGCAAGGCCCGTGGCCATGGCGCTGCGAGTAGCTTCATTTGAACGGCAATGCAGTACTCCACAGCGTCGTCGATGGAATGGAAGGCTAACTGGAAGGCGTCCCCGCACGTCGCTATCTCGTACCCGCGGTAGACCGCCAAGAGCGAGCGAAGAGTGTCGTCGTGGATCTCGGTCGCTTTTTGCATCATCTCCCCACCGCCAATGGCCCAGAGCGCGCTGGATGACTCGATATCAGTGGACACGAAAACGGGATTCACCAGTGGCGGTGACACCGGAGCTTGAGCGATCACTGTTGACTGCAACTCGGCTTCTACCTGCTGTCGAAACTCGTGCGGCCAGCAACAACGACACAGATGAACGATACAGTCGAAGCTGCAACCACTGATCACGACGAGCGCGAAGCCCGTGGTGTTGAAAAGCACCATGCTGAAGCCGATGAACTCGAGCATCGGTCCGTTTGTGAAGCCTCGGATTGCAACAATGACCGACATGATCTGGTATTGAAAAGCACAGACGACGTAGACAATCCTAATGAATTTAAAAAGCGTGACGGGCATCAGCGATAGCGCAGACGAATCCTGTACACGCTGTTACGTACATCATCCTTTTCAACCGTGAATACAGTGGTGCCGAGACGAAGCGTCCATGGATGGAAGCTTGGTCATAACCACGACACTTCATGTAAACCAATGCCGGCACCGTGTACGCGAGGCCACCAAACTGGAAAAAGTAAACGAGCAGCAAGCACAAGTGGTTACCGCGGGCGTATCCTCCTTCGTGGACGGCAAAGCTGATTTCGACAGCTATAAACGTGACGATGAGGATCCGAATGGGCCACTGGTATATCCGGATCTGGTGCTTTTCACGCACGGCACCTCGATCCATCGATTCCTTGGTCACGAGCACGATCTCGTGCGTGAGCGGGAACGTCCACAGTGCGACTCCAAACAGAGCGGTGTCACCGCCACAGCTGACTACGGTGATCCAGCCATTGTGCGCGGCTTTGAGGAGGAACGCCGTGTGCACGCCGATGCGATCGAGCTGGCGAGGATTCAACACTCCATGTCGGTCGACGAGCAAATGCCGAGGGAGCAGTGCAAGCCAGCCAAAGTAGAACGCGCGCAACAGACTCCACATGCACACGTAGACGAAGAACGAGAACAACGAGTAGCGCACGCCCGACACGCGCACGTTCATGCCGCGGCGCAGGTGCACCAACAGCGCCAGTGACGCCACAAACCCCAGCAGCGAAAATATGGCAGCAAACAGTGACCAGATCATGTTCGCTTGTACTGCGCGCGCGCACGTGCCCTGCAGCTTGCTCTTTAACATCAACGAGCCTGTGGCAGTTGAGCGCACTTGCGACCGTGCGTGAAGCGATGATGCCCAAGGTGTTGTTATTCCACCAGCGAGCGTGCAGTCGCAGACGGCGAGTCGCACTAAGGCAACGGCAATGGCGCTAGCCCTGCGCACACACCGACAACAAGCGGGATGTTTGGGGCAACGTATGCGTTGCAGCAACGACTGTTCGCGAAGCTGTGTGTGTCGGAGAGTCGGTCAATGCTCCAACAAATGCGAAGGCTGAAATGAGTGATACTCAAAAGCTAGCGCAGCCGGGTCGTAGGAACGCGAAGGATCGGCTGCAAGGTTGAACAGTGCTGGCACGTTCACGATATGAAAACGTTGGCGTGGATAGGGGCGCGCACTACTACCACGCGCTGTTGTGTTCTGTTGTGCGATGCGACCGACCAGTTTGACTGAAACGCTCGCACAAAAAGCTGGACTGCTCACGCCCCAGCAAGGTGGCGTTATGGTACGTGCAGGTGGAGACTGCCGCCGCGAAGTCTCCCGTGAATACAGGGAGTAATATGGCGAGAAGGTGCTCGCATCGAGCATCGTCCCAGCACAAGTGTCGATGCCGGCACCGCATTGTCGGAGCACCTCCACTGCGTGTGTTGGTGAGGCTTGAATGCAGTTCGCTGCCACAGGCGTGCGACTTGTACGGTCAGTCTGACAGTAAGCGCGTTTTCCTGACGCTCGGCGCCACCTTCTCAACGGACGACAGCGCGCTCCCCCTCACGCCGCCACTCGATGTGCAATAAATAGCGTTCGAACCCAGGCGCGCAAATAGGCCGACAGTGGAGAAGAATGCAAATGGTGGTGCTGTAGGATCCTACTCGCACACAAATCTAGCATTGCCAATGCTAGCAGTCATCTCCTGTGTCTCGCAACGCAACGGCGGCTCTTTGCTCGGCGAGCCAGCAAAAAGATGGAGCACGTTCAGCGAACGCCGAGCTTGCACTTGATGCGACGCGAGCCCGACGCGACCGTCTGCGCCAGGGCTCGCAGTAGAACGGACATCTCATGGATTTCGCCCAGAGAATGCAACAGTATTGGCGGTCGAACAAACGGATCTCGCCCTGGTCCCATGTAGATTAGGTACAGTATTGAATGGATAGGAAGCGTCGACTCTTCCTTAAAGCTCTAGACGGGCAGGGTCCTGGTCGGCCTTCTTGGCAACGAGCGAGAGCTCCAGCAGCTCGAAGTCTTCCATGGGATGTTGCCCAGCTGTCGGGAAGTGGAAGGATTTATGGTGCACACGATCTGCGTACGCATCGTCGTCCTGCATGGCGACGAACTCGTCGGCGGGGGATACGTGCTCCCACTCGCGCAGAACGTCTGAAGACGACGAGGCGACGACGCTGATCATGATTATGAGCAGCCCGCAGGCGGCTGCAGCAGCCAATTGATTCTCGAGCGGCATCAATAAACGGACATTGCGCTCTTGAACATCGCCGTTCAACTTGAGCCCCGTTAGCGCTTCACGACCACGATCGACGGCCAGATCCACTTTGACGTTTCCGGCTGTGGCGTTCACTTCCGTGACCGCCGCGTGGTCGAACAGGAAGAAGAACGCCGCCGTGTACATGACCTGCAATGGCTTGTCTAGTTTGTAGTTGTTTTTGTCGACTTGGGCAACGTACATGTCGATCAAGGGCGAGCAGGCTGCACCTTGAAGGTTTTTCCACTTGGACAGGTCTTTGATGTACTGCTTATCCAGTCGCTGCACCTCGTATTGGTACATCTTTGCATTGCTGACCCACCGCAAGACGGGCGTATTCAACTGAACCAATGGAATCGGATAATCGAGACTAGCAGCGTGTAAGCGCTCGATTGGGAGCGCTTGCTCTCCGAGCATCAAAAAGCGCCCCGTTCGCTGTAGCCGGTGTGCCAAGCCCTTGCACTTTCCAGGGCCATCAACGCACTCAGCTTCGAACCGGGTGTCCAAGTCTTCCAGCTGCCAGTGAATTCGCGCCATCGAAACGCGCTGGTGAGATCGCAGGTTCACGACCGTGAACTCGGAGCCTTCGGAAGCGCCACTGGCGGCCTTGCTGATAATGGCATCTGCTGACCGATACGCACCCATGCCAAAGACCAGAGCCGAGTCATTCAGGTAGCCTTCGTGAGGGATTGTGAACGACCCAGTGCTGCTGTTGATGGTAGCTTGCTGCGGATTGGCTTTCCGCATAAAGGGAACCATGGAAACGTACTTGTTCGAGCGGTCTTCCGAGATAAGGACACATTCCTTGGACCCACAGAGCGAGTTGGTGTTTTCAGCGTTGTACGAATAATCCGGTTTGCACTTGTCATCACGATCGTCACCACACACTTCGTAGCCACGGTAAGTTGACGGATTTTCTTCGATGTCGATTCGAATTGCATCCACCCAGAGCTGCGAGTTGATCTGGTAACGTTCGTATTCAATCAAGGGGGACCCGAACAGACTCGTGATGTTAAAGATTCGCTCCGTCAACGTGTGCATATCAAGGTCGCCATCGTACAGATCACCAAAGCGTTCGACGAATGAAAACGTCCCCCAGCATTCATCTTTGGTCAGCGTCTTCAAACTATGAAACTGGACAAACGACGAGATATTGGCCAATGCACACTCGAACTTCAGCCCACCAACGCTGTCGAGCATCTGCTTTTCAAACAGCGCCAGTCCGTGGAGAAACATGTCGTAATGCAGTTGAGGATCAAAGCCGTCCAAGGGAACTCGGAGGAATGACGAATCGTTAAACTGCTCGACCGTCAGGCGTTGGGACATGTTGGGCTTTAGCTCGTACGGAATCGCCTCGTCGTTCCAGGGGTTGGACCGAAAGCCGTAGACCACGGAGGAGGACTCCAGGGCGTTCATGCTCACGGTCACCGCGGGGGGCGTCTGGTCAAGAGCAGCGCTGGAACGGGTTTGAAAGCACGGAGACGTTGAGGCGAGCTCAAAGGGCACAGATCGCATCATAATAGCATTGAGCAGCACTGTGTCGCGAACGCTGTCGTTCCGGTTGCTTGCACTGGACGCGTTCGCGACGTCACTCACGGTTAACTTCTTCGTATTGGCGGTCGAGAAGCCCGTCGTATCGTTCAAGAACAGGTCGTCCCACGTCATGACATGCAAATACCCGACGGTCTTCTGCGATGCCTGGAAACTCTTGGAACTGTTCTCGATCATCACCACCAGGATCATTGGTCCCCACCAGATCGCCGAGCCGCGCCAGAAGCGACTCCACTTGCTCCGAGCAGACCCGCGACGAGGTAGCGTCGCTCCTTCGTCATGCGTTGACGCCGCATGTTGCAGCTCCCGGGCGCTCCTTGGCGGTGGCGCCTTGTGGAAGACGTTGTGCCAAAACGTGGCGTACACGGGCATGAACTGGTTCATCCCGATCCACACTGCGACTTGGAACAACTCCATCACAAAGCCTGAGATGGCGTTGTAGCGCGTCACGATGTGCTCCGACTTGGTCGACGACCCGATGTCATCGAATACGTCGTCGCGGACGTTCAGTCCATAGAAAAACGCAAAAGAGAAGCCGACAAAGAAGACGGTCGCGACGCCCACGCGCATTAGGGACGGCGTGAAGCGAATGCGGACACGCAGCTCCATATGTTGCGGTGCTGCGGTCGTCATGCTGAGGGCTGCCTCTGCAGCGAACGCGTCGCGTGGATTCCGCTTCAGGCGGAGGGAGAGAATTGGTGAAGGGTCGCTCGCAGGTCGATCGGATCGCTCGACAACTTCTCTGCGATCCCCGCCCAACAGAAGTGAAGAAGTCCATGATGCAGGGAATGGCAGCGAACACGGGCGTGGACGTCGATGTCGTCGATGGCTCCGTTGACTCGGTGGTCGTGGAGACGGCGCCGGTGCCACGCATGCACCTTCATCACAGGATGTTTTGTGCGCTCGCTGTGGCCGGCGCTGCCGTCGTCGTGTTCATCGGCGTCCGCCTGAACAAGGGCCTCGTGGTGGTGCGGCACGTGTATGATCCCGTCGGATCGTCCAAGAACGCGGACTGGTACGTGGAGGCGTACCAGACCGTCAATGGCTTTCTCTCGTCGTTCATCGAGATGTTCACGGAATGGTACTTTGGTCCGCTCTGGGCCGTGGTGCTCACTTATCTGGCCAACATTGCATGGCTCCGCCAGCAGCTCAGCTTGAATCTATCTCACCACAGCAGTCGCAATGATGACGAACCAGGTCGCCACATCAGCATGTTCCTGCTGTGGATGCCGCCGGTGATGATGTATTTCATCAACGTCGGCTTTACGAGTATGTTTGTGGACCACCAGATCGTCAGCGTGACGCACAAGCTCAAGATCGACGACCTGCAGCAGGATCGCACCATGCACACGCAAGCGCGTGCTGCGAACAACAGCGCGGTGGTCGACACGGTGCTTCGCCCACTCCTGACAGGTCAAGTCAAGCCATTTGAGATGGTGCCACGCGCGTGCCAGTCCAACCTGTTTGCAGCGTACCAAGACCTGCTAGCAAATACTAGCAACTCGTCGACACGGGACTGGGTTTCTGCGAGTGATCTCGGCTCCACAGCCGTCTCCTACGGCTTCCAAGCCCACGACTGGAACTTCGAGGCGATAGAAAACATCTCTGGTCCAACGGTGTCGATCACCATCGCGCCACATCACAAAGACGCCGATGAAAAGGTCGGGATGTTCACGAGCAAGACCGGCATGACCCTTCAAGACGCCTACGACCTGCTAGTTCATGGTCTCATCTTTGTCGAACGCAGCATCGCCAATTCAGCCACGGACGTGGACCGCGATACGTTCAATTGCGATGGCAGCGGCCAGCGCGTGCTCGACCGGCCAGCGTCCAACGAAACGTGGATCACCTTGTACGTCGATGATGATAGCTCTCTCTTTTACGTCGACAGCGAAAATGTGGTTCGAGATGCGAGCGGCGCTGCCTGGGTATCGCTGGAAGACTCAGAATGGAGCGTCGAAGACTTTCTCATCGCGAGACCTGTGTCGGACTCAGTCGTTCGCATCCGCGGAGGCAAGATTGTTGCCGCGAACGGAACGGTGGTGCGAACGTGGAGCGATGTGCGGAATATCGAGAAAGCTACAGCGGCAGACGAAGCCAGCCACGTGCACACGTGCCGTGGCGTGCCAACGTCGGTGGGAAAGCTCACCAATTACCAGAGCCCGAGTAACCAGACGACAAAGAATCTCATGTTTGATGCCGGCAACGTGCTGTCCCAAGCGCTGAGCGTCGTTGACCCGAGTTCATTGACTGTGCGCTTCGACTCGTTCCGCGTCTCAAGCAACATCCAACTCACCGCCATGACCGTCGACATTGCGGCCGATCCGACCAAATTCTTTCAAAACACCACAGAGGTCTGCAGCAAAGCCAAACTGAACAACGCACCCTGCCACGAATCGGACGTCTTTGTGTTCGCGTTCCCTGAACGGAAGTGCTCGAACGACAGTTGTGTCTTCCAAGATCCGACAGAAGCACGCGTCTTGAGACAGCAGATCCAGATCAATCCGTTCTTTCACAACATCACCATTGACGACTTGGCGTACAATCCGGGCTTGATGATGCAGATGCCGCGGGACATGGAGAAGCACGAGACTGCAGCTTTCGTGTTCGGCTCTGGCCGGTACATCACTGCCCAGCGATTTGACGAGAAGGACGACCTTGCCTACCTCAAGAGTCCGCGGCGCCATTATGTCTTCACGTTTGCAAAGCTAGAATGGCAGTATAGCCAGCTGGACGACGTCTTCAATGCCGAGTGCGCAGTGTACGATTGTACCGGGCTTGAGTATCAATACCAGTCGTCGAAAGAAGCAGCCGCGTTCAGTTCGCTCAAGGACCACGATCGCGGAAAGTCTTTTCGATTTCTTCTAGCGGGAGCCGACAACATCGCAGGGCAGCTCGATCAAGAAGGTTTTCAGTCGCCAACGACGCTCGTTTCCATCTTTTCCCCGTGGATGCTGAATGTGCAGAACAATCGATTCATTGAGTGGGAAGTTCTACGTCGACGCCATGTGCAGGAATGGGACCAAAGCCTTCAAGTGTTGTCGCCATCCAAATGCCCGCGCGAAGTTGAAGCCTACATCTCGCAGATCAACGACAACTGGTACTTTCTCGATGAGCCTGTCATGCCCGTCTTGGCGTCTTCGTTCTTCTTCTTGTTCCAGCGTGGTACGCTGCACGATGCCCAAGTTGTCAAAGCCAAAGCCAAGACCAAGAACTCCAAAGTGAAGGGCTATGGTGGTGGTGTCTACAACGTTGCCATCGACCTCAAGGGGAACGCCAAGGAGCGCAAGATTATTCGGTTCAAAGTGGCGGGCTTCTCGGTGTACGTGACGTGCATTGGATTGATTCTCATGTGGTTTGCGACAGCGGCGGTGATGGTTTGCAAGAAGAGACACCACAAAGTCCGAAAAGACCAGCGATTGGCCCAGCAGTACATGGAGGCGATTGATACCGAGAGCTATCCACCAGCTGTTCACGAACGAATGCTGCTCATTCCCATGGAGCAGGATGAAGAGATGAACGCTGCGTTTGATGGCGCGAAACAGCACGACGACAACAATTCCAAGGCTGTTTTGCGTCGACCATCGGGTGCGATTGCGTGCCAGGAAGTGGATTTGGACGAGTATGACGTCGAGCGCTTATTGCTTCGCCACGAAGAGGATGTCACGGAACCGATTGCCCTCACCAACACACCGACACGAGCACCGTTGAATGACTTGTCGTTGTATCGTCCAACGTGCTCAATCCAGTGATGCATGACTGTCAACGAGTGTGGGGTTGAGCGTCGAAGTAGCTGTGGAACCGAGATGCCTGTGAACGAATGCATGAACCTGATAGTGATTTTACCGACAGTTCGAAATGCAAGATGTTTAGAATCAGCCATCCGTGCGATTTCTCTTTGTTCTGTATATCGCGGACGTGGCATTTATCGCGTGATAAGCTTTTAAATAATGCAGTGATCCTGCGCGTGGATCGTATCCACCACACGGAGATCGACGACATCCCAAGGAAGCAAAGATCGGATCTCGATTCAAGAGCTCTGTCGATTGCTTTTACCTCGCGTCTGCACTTTGAGGTGCGCGAGTTTATCGACTGAAACGCGTACGTGACTGGCCTGGTGCCTGTCGATCCTACGGTTGTTGGACTGAAAACACGGATTAAAGCAAAATAGTCAAAAATCGATTCCTGAACCACCCGCATAAACACAGCCTTCTGCGTCCACTCAGTGTCAAATGTCTCCTGATGGACGTCAAATGCCACTCCCGCCTTTTTTGCGGCGACCCTGCTCTGAGCAAACACTTCTCGGATCATTACGATACTAACACAGCCACCCGCTTGGCGTCGCTGGTCTTGGCTTGTTCCCCCAGTGTTACGAGTGTGGCTCCACCGTTTGGTCGCATATTGAACATCACCACGCCTTCCAGTTGTTGGTCAAGCGAGTTTCAAAGGATTGATCTGTGGTGTTCTGGTCAAGTAAATGGCCGCTGCAGTTCGTCGGGAAAAGACGTCTTGGCAGCGTCAGGTTTAGTGTTGCGCATCATAGCTTCCAGCACTTTACGTTCACGGATCGACCACACGAACCAGATTTTTTTTGAGTGCTTGTGGCGACCCCGGAATCGCAGGTCCTAGTACAACTGGTTCGCAACCGATTGCATGGGCGTGACGCCATGGTCCGGTAAACAAAGCCACGTGCGAGTGAATCCTGGAATGCATGATGCCTCAGCCAGAAGAAGACCGTACCTTTTTAGCCATCGGTAGGGGCTTGCTAGGTTGTAGCAGCGCAAAATGAAAACGTAGTCGCGCAATGCATGCATGAGGAAGTGACGGGTCGGGTTTTTTTGCTCTGTGCTGCACCATGCCTATCCCTGACGCTGAGCTCTGTGACAGACACAAGCGCAAACTGTCCTCCCAAAGATTTGTTGCTGCAGTGACGTGGACTCGTAGCGGCAGGCTTTGCAGCACGAGAAGACGAGAGACTGCGAGCTCGAAAGAGCAACAACGAAGCTGGCTAACTTGGATTCGTCTGGGCGTCGCTAAACTAAGCCATGATAGTTGCATCGTAGTGTGCTTGGTCCGTGTACCCGCCTGTATAACAGACTGAGACTTGGATGTCCATCAGCAAATGTGCACATTGGGATTCGTGTTCGAAGTTGCTACAGCACAATTGGCGGCGCCTGTCGATCATGCTTGCAAGTGAGCGCCAACTGCACCACCTCAAAGTCGTCGATGTCGCACTCTTCGCGACTGCTTGTGACCAAAATCTTTTTGTGCACACTGTCGGCGTACACGTCATCGTTACTGATGGCCAGGTATTCGGCGGCCTGTGAGACGTGTTCCCATTCGCGAATCGGGTCCGATGCCGACGTCATGGCGATGAAGCTGAAGAGCACTAGCAAGCAACATGCCGTGATTGCGGCCATCTGGTTCTCGGTCGGCATCTTGAGCCGGATGCTGCGCACTTGAACGTCACCCTTGAAGGAGAAAGTCGCCAATGGTGACTTGCTGTCACTGTTGGCAAACGTCGCTGGATCACCAAACTCTGTGACGGTAGCTTTCTCCAGCAAGAAGAACAGAGCCGCAGAATACGCGACTTGGGTGAGATCGTTCAGTTCGTAGTGGTTCGCCGCCACGTGGTTCCAGAACGCGTCGACGAACGGTGAGCAGTGCGGAGCAAGCTCTTTTTTCCAATCCTTCTGGGCTGTGCCAATGTTAGCGTCATACAACGGATATACGTCATACGCGATACGCTTCAGACTTGCGAACGGCCGAGTCAAAGAGATCAATGAGATCGGAGATGCAAGCGAAGCTTGGTGAAGCAGTGCGCTGGGCAGAGCACTTCGGCCAGCGAAAAGGAACTGACCGGTTCGATTGATAGGAAGAGCAACGCCGTGGCAGCTTTCAGCACCAAGCTTACACGGAACACGAAACTTGGCGGCCAAGTTTTCTGTGCGCCAACGCATCCGCACGATTGAGATCCTGCTGATCCGCATGGGCTTTGTGACAGCCACTCCTGCCTTGTCGACACGGATGGCTTCGGCTCCAGCTCGCGTCGCAACGCTGACCACGAGAGCAGAATCCGCCTGTGCTTCACAGCCGGGCATGACAAGGAGACCAATGTCTTGGTCGTATTTGGCTTCCTTAGGGCGGCAGTTGGCATGGTACGGCGCGATGACAACCTGGTCGCGCAGAGCTCCTCTTTTCAACAAGAGAAGACACCCCTCGGATCCGCAATAGTGCGCCATCAGACTGCGGTCGTACGTGTAATCCTTGGTGCAGTTTTCCCCTGGCGCGTCGGCCGGTGACGCGCATGGTACGTACGTATCGTACGAGTTGTTCTGCTTGTTGACGATCTCCAACTCGATAGCGTCGGCCGTGACACCGTCACTCACGTGGTAGCGTGCCACAGAGCCGTTGAGCTGACCCACTCCACTGACAGCATCATCCAGCGTGTACGTTGCTGGGTCTTCGATCCTGGTGAGAACAGATTTGAGCCACGAGGTTGAGTCGAGACAATAGTTGCTGCCGATTGGAGTCCTCTCGACGACGTTAGAACCCTTGGTGGCATTGCATAACACCATCGCTGCAAGTATCTGGGATGCAGCATTCTGCTCCACCAAGCTAAAGCCTTGTACGAACAGGTCACCGAGATCATGAGCATCGAACGATGACTTGTCAATGGACACCGCCATGCTGTTGACAATGGAAACCACTTCTGTTGGCTCCAGTTTACTGATCACATCGTTGTTCCACGACTTGGGGGTGAAACCAAACGCAACAGATGAACTCTTGAGAGCGTTGAACGGCAGAGAGAGAACTTCTGTGTACTTGGGGTCGGCAGAATCGGCGTGCAAGCATGTGGCGTTCTTGAGGTTGACCGTGAACGATTCGGCTTTGCCCTGGATGGCGGTGCGGAAGATTGTGGCGTTTGCTTCGTGTTGATGACGCTTTGCTGTGGACAAGCTGTCGCGCGTGGACTTGAAAATCCGATTCTGGACCGTGCGGTTGTGGCGCAACTCGACTGGAACTTGATTGTCTAGGTCGCTGTCTACGATCACGTGATCGTAGCCAATCGTCTTCTGGGAAGCTTGGAAACTCTTGGAGCTGTTCTCGATGGCCACAATGAGAAACATAGGGCCCATCCAAACGACTAAGCGGCGCAGCCGACTGACCCATGGACTGTTGGTTGAGGCGTACTGCTGGACGTGGTGGTGCGGCATCACCAAGTTATACCAATACGTGCGAAACACTGGCAAGAATTGGTACATGCCAAGCCATACCGCAACCTGCAGCAACTCGTTCACAAATCCTGCGACGGCGTTGTAGCGTGACACGAGTTTGTCCGATCGTTCCGTTGAGCCCACAGAATCGTACACGCTGTCTTGCATGTTGACACCAATGAAGAACACCACTGAGAATCCAACAAAGAAGATCGTCGCAGCAATCACGCACTCGAAGAAACGGCGATACATGATGCGCACTTTGACTTCCACCTTGGCAGGCACATCAGGAGCAGTCACAGAGTCATCATCGGCAACAGCTCCGGCGGTCATCTCCGGTTGCTGAAACGCCGGAGCCACCTCGTCCTGGACCAGCGGTGACAACGGATCAACGTGCACCATGCTGTTCAGCGCGGAACGCGTCGATTCTCGCTCTGAACGCAGCGTCGTCCGCGATCGGGAGACTCGCGCCACCCATTCCCATTCCCGTTCGTACCCATTTCCAGGTCGCCGCATCGTCACAGATTTTGGCTCCTGGTGGCCTCTGATTGGCTAATGGATGGCTCAACAGGCTGTGATCCCAGTGTTCAATTTGGGTATAGACCCAGCAATTCCATTGGGCTCCGATCGTTTGACTTGGATTTTGTATGCGGCAGCGATTCCAGGCCTGTCTGTGACGTGTGCGCATATAGTAAAATGATGCACTTCGATCGCTTGCGCTTGTGCGCTCGGTCGCGTTCGATCATTCCTCATCCGCCAGCCATGAGCGAGAGCAGCAGCGTCGTCGTGGTTGACGATGTGGTCGCCGTGACCCGCGACTCTGCAGTCGACGTCGGTAATCATGGCATCAAGCTGCGACGCCACAACAAGCGCATCGTCGTGTTTGGTCTCTTGGGGGCGGTCGTGGTCGTGCTGGTGGGCATCGCGATTCAACATGGCGTCACGGTCGTGCCGCACGTGGAAGACTCGGTCGGATCGACTGCAAACGCGGATTGGTACGTCAGCGCGTACCAGACCGTCAACGGGTTTCTGTCGTCGGTCATCGAGATGGTGACCGAGGCGTACTTCGAGCCGCTGTGGGCAGTCATTGTGACGTATCTGGCCAATGTAGCGTGGCTGAGACGACAACGCAGCCGAAACGTGACGACGCAAGGAGCCAACAAAGACGACGACCAACCAGGACGCGCCATCAAGCTCCTGCTAGTGTGGATGACGCCCATCATGATGTACTTGATCAATGTCAGCTTTACCAGTATGTACGTCGAGCATCAAGTGGTCAACGTCCACCAGGCCCTCGCACCCAACGACCTCATGGACTACGGCGTATCGTCGGACGTCAGTGTCGTCGCGAACAAGACAGAGCGCTCGATTTTGAACAACAGCGTGCTGTACGCGGCTTTCAGCCAGCGCATTCGACCGTTCTTGGTGACGACAAGTACGGCGTGCGAGCGCAACCTGCTGCAGCTCATCAAGCAAGCAACCAACGTAGAGGACCCGAACAGCACCGAGACGAAAACGATGTCGCTATTGCTCAACGAGTGGGCCATGAGCATTGATCTTGGGGCGGCAAGCGTGACCTACGGCTTCCAAACCAATGATTGGAACACTCAAGTGCTCGGCAACTTGGTTCAATCACAAACAACCATCACAATCAGCGACACGGACGCTACCACTGCAGATACAACGGCAAAGCTAAACGAGTTCAACGCTGCCTCGTCGTTCGACATGGCCACTGCGTACGAACTTGTGGCGCAAGGACAGATCTTACTCGAGCGAAGCATCGCCAACGCACCTGTGGTGCGTGGCACCAACCTTTTCCGCTGCGACGAACAAGGCCCTAACGAAACGTCGGACCACTTCTGCCGAGGCGTGCCATCAGCACTGCCGTTGCTCACCAACTACGACCGCCCCACCAACCAGACATTTGCGAACCTCAACAATGACATCAAGATGCTGCTGCGCAAAGCCTTCCAATCAAACAGCTCACCATCGCTGTCAATCCGCTTCGATCGCTTGAATTTGTCGACAGACGTCGCCATGACAGCCATGACGCTCGATGCCGTGTTCCCAGACGCGCTTTAAAACACGACAGACGCGTGTCTGAACAGCCAACTCAATAGCTCCGTGTGTCGCGAGAAGGACGTGTACGTGTTTGGCCGACCACAGTTTACCTGTAACGTGGACACGTGCGTGATCAAGGACACGCAGCGCAACATGGTGCTCAGCAAGGAGATCGTGATCAACCCGTACTTCCGCAGCATCTCGGTGCAGCAGCTTCAGTACCAGCACGTCTTACAACGGTATACCCCGACGGAACGGACCAAGCAACCTGAGGCAGCGTTTGTGTATGGATTGGGTGGTTACGTCAGCGCTGACACGTTTGAGCGAGTTGGCGATGTACCTGTGCTCCGAAAGCCACGGCGTCACCACGTGCTCACGTTTGCCAAACTATCGTGGCGCTATCGCCCGCTGGATCAGCTCTTTGGAGCAACGTGCAGTACGAGCGACAACCATTGCGCTGGACTGCATCATCGGTATAAGACGCGAAAAGCAGCGCCGATCTTCGATTCTCTCCACGAAAACGACAAGGGCACACCATTTCGCTATCTGCTGGTCGGCAACGCGTCCATCGACGATCAGTTTGGCCAGAGGGGCTTCAGCAACCCGACGACACTGGTTTCGTTACAGGCAGCGATGCCAATGATGCTACGCACGGGAGAGCGCTACGAATGGGAAGTCTTGAGCAGCTCGCACGTACGTCAGTCGTCATTGAAACCGTCCACTGCCAGTGAATGTACGCGTGAGATCGACGAGTACGTGGCGCACATCAGAGAGAACCGATACCACCTCGAAGACCCGTTGTTGCCGATGTTTGCATCGTCCATCTTCCATCTGTTTGAACGTGCTGGTGTCGCCGACGCTCAGGAATTACATGTCAAGGCGCTCAAGAGCAGCACACGACAGGGCTCGGAGCAAGTTGCCATCGACCTCAACGGCAACGAACGTGAGCGCAAGGTCATCCGTTTCAAAGTGCCCGGTTTCTCTGTCTACGTCACGTGCATTGGGATCGGCGTCATGTGGCTCGCGGCCATTGCTGTGGCAGTGCTACCGAAGAAGCCTCACAAGTTCGAAGCAGACGACCCCCTTGCGCAGCAGTTTATGGACGTGATTGACCGAGAAGAATACCCACCAACCGTACACAAGCGCTATCTGTTGGTGAAAGACGACGTTGCGAGCACGGACGATCCGTTCTTCGGTTCACGCGCCAGTCTAACGCGGAGCGGGACCCAGTTGAAAAAGTCGGGTAAGTCAGTGGCTGCACTGGCAGCAAACGCAGAGCAGTCGCTGGCAGGCGAAGAAGTTGACCTGAACGACTGCGAGGTCGATCGCGTGCTCCTGCAGCATCGTGAGTACCCAGTGGAACGGATCTGCTTCACAAGCGAGCCCAACCACGACCGACTCAACGAATTGGCCAACTACAGGCCCGCGTGTGCCATCCAATAGAACGTAAACGAGCGATAGAAGTAGCAGCAGTACTGTAGTCACGGTTGGGATCTATTGGCCCCAAGCGGTCAATGAGACGCACCGCCGTGTCGATCATGCATTCGCGGGCGGATCAACTTCAAGCGCGAACTGCAGTCCAGCTAGTGACGTCAGCGAAACATCCTCGAATCTCGACCATTCACAACAGCAGCAGAGCGATCGCGCTGCCCACGTGGCCAATCTCCTAATTCGTCGCCACGTGGTGCAATTATCAGTTCCAACAGCCACAGCTTCGTGATCTTATTCGCAAATGGTTATTCGCGGTGGAACGGTGCGTCTGGTCGGTCCTCCAGATGGCGGCGACCAAATGATCGTGAGGCCTCGAGGTCTCAGCGTCTGGGCCGAGGACCGAGGCTGCGGCTGCACCTTCAAGCGCACAACGCAACAAATGTGCGATAAGAGCCCAAGCTTCAGGAGCAACAACAGGAGCTTCGTGAGCGTCTGTGCTATCTAGGACGAGCTGGTCGCATGCTGGGTAGTGTCGCTCCTCACTTCCGATTCCAGCGAGCTGCCGCCCAGTCTGCTGCGAGCCACACAGACACACAGTCATCCAGCCAACCAGTCGGCCTAGAGTAGAGCGAGAGCGCGTTGCTGTTGCTCCTAGGAGCCCCGGCAAGCTCCGTTCTGCTTCGAGAAGAAGCAACCACCAAGCCCCGCACCCGTAGTCACTTGAGCCATGATGACGGATACGGCGCGTCGCCCCAACCTGACGGTCAACACTGACTTCTCCGAGCCCACCAACCATGCGACGGTCGTTGATAGCCCCTTCGGCTTCTTGGAGAAGGCGACCAAGCTGATCACCGACAAGTTTGCGGCCACGACGACGGAAGATGCCAAGGCCGCAGGTCTCGGCATCTCGCAGACGTCGCAGGCTTGGGGCACAAGTATCCGCAAGGAGCAGTTCCAGGACATGGACATGCTCGAGAGCGGCCACGCGCGCGAATACATGGCCGAGGAATGTCTGAGCCCAACGCAGTCCAAGTCGTGGACGTATAGCACGGTCGAGCGCACCAACAAGCACCAGTACAAGATGTACTGGAACAATGACCAGTTTCTACTGAGCGCCAAGCAAGTTGGCGGCACGTTCTTCATCTCGCAGTACGAGCACTTCCCGGACGGCGACACGGAGGAACCAACGGGCCACTACTGCGCCGTGCTGCGCAAGGTCGCCGACAACAACTTCAAGCTGTACAACTGCGGCTGCGAAGGCTGCGATATGAGTTTCAATACGTTCACGTGCAACAACGTGACCGAAGACGCCAACCTGACGGGAGAAGGCGCAGACCGTCAGTTGCTCGCCGACATCACGCACTACACCAAGGCCGCAGGCGTGGTCGGCTCGGAAATGCGCTGCTTCTCGATCATCATCCCGGCCGTGATGGAGGACAAGCGGTCGCGTGTCGTGTGGTGCCCACGCGTGAGCCGCGCCATCACGCCCCAGGGCGGCACCCCACGTGGCGCGCCGCAGCGCGAGCTGCTGACGTCACCATCGCCGCACAACCGGCAGCACAAGTTCTCGTTCGACGTGCCCATTGGCGACCGCATCAAGATCGGCAGCAAGCTGCCCGTGTGGTGCCCAGAAGTGAACAGTCTGATGCTCAAGTTCCACGGCGGCCGCATCCGCGAGGCGTCGGCCAAGAACTTTATGCTCATGGTCGAGGACGAGCCGATCGTGACCAACGCGCTGCGCAACGAAGTCGACCCGACGGGCAACAACAAGATCGTGATGCAGTTCGGCAAGTTCTCCAAGGCCAAGTTTGCGCTCGACTTCCGCTACCCGCTGGCGCCGATCCAGGCGTTTGCCGTCGGCCTGTCGTCGTGTGCCTGGAACGTCAAGGCGTCCTCGCGTTGATCGTCGCTGCTCATTTTTATCCACCGGCAGCCGCGGAAACACACGCTACAAAGCTGCCATCTCCCGCAATCATCACGTCCTGGACTCGACTCGGCAGCTGCCTTGTGGTGTCCGACCTATTCAACTCGCTGCGTGCGCTCTGCAGCCCAGCCAAGCCCAGTCCCACCCATCTAGTGTAGCATCCGCCTTGATATATTAACCAATCCACTCCCGAACCTGCTCATTGTGATTGCACGTGGCGTCCATAATACATGTGCTGTTATGGTGTGCGGAGCTTGTACTGCTTCACTTCCTGTCCATGCCCGCCATCCATCATCGCGCGAGAACAATGGCATGTGTGTCACAGCGGAGTGGAATGCATGTGGAGGCACCTTCAATCACACGCGCCATGGGCTCATGTTGAACCAGAATTGAGCAATCATCCATCCAAGCACATGCACAAACGCCGTGCCGACGTGTGCAGCCACAGGCCACGAAGAACATGCCGCATGTGGCAGCGCTGCGTTCCGTTCCGCTGCGCACCATGGCCATTGGCCATTGGCCAGTGGATAAATTGGTGTGGCCATGTGCGTGGGCGCCTTCCGGTGTGCCATGGTGGCAGATGGCTGCCAGCCAATCAGCGTGCGTGGCGACAGCAACCAGCCAATCAACGATGCGCCACCGACCGAGCCACACCAACACACACTGCACCACTAATCACTGAACGCTGGATTCGACGGTTAAATAAGGTTCGTTACATGTGAGGATATCGGGTACTGCAGCACACCTAACTGCTAACGACGCAACAGCGGCGCACATGGAGCGACATGCGTGCGCCGAAGCCGCGATGGGATCTAAAGTGCTGCCGTCGCTGGACAAGACGACGACGACGAATGACACTGCGCCTGCCACCAAATGCAGACGAGTCGGACGACGACTCAGATGCGGACAGGCCGGCGCTTGAACTCGTTCTGGAGGCCCAGCGAGAAGCAGTCGCGCTCCACCATTTGATGCGGCGGGACGAACGATGCCGGAAGCTCCTTCATTTCGTCCTGCCCAGGCAAGCGGGATCTGCTCGATGAGATAACCGAGGCAGACACGGTTCGGCGGCGGCGTCCTTTGTGCGTCGTCGACTTCTTGGAAGGTCGAGCGCTGCTGCTGGAGCTGCTGCCCGTGCTGCCGTCGCTGTCAATTTCTTCCATTTCAAAAATGTCGCCACAGTTGTCGTCGTCGTCATCGTCGTCACTGTCGTCGCTATCATCAAAATCTTCTAGAGTGTCGTCGGCGGGGGAGCCCGAGTCATTGATGCCGAACATCCTGTTGTTCTGGTCCACTGGAAGCCCGGCAGCGACCGCATTGGCGGCTGCCAGCATGGCGACGGGCTCTTCCCATGACAACAGCCGAGTGGTGTGGTCGTTGGCAGCGGCATCGCCACTTCCTTCTCGCCGCCGGTCAGGGCGACGGTCCGCGAACATGCGGTTGTCGGCACGGTGAACCTTGCTTGCTGGGTTTTCTCCATTCGTGTGTGCTGACGGAATCTGGATAGGCGCCGACACGTGCTCCTCCATCGTGAACGGGTCCGTGTGGCAGCGTCGGCCGCGCGACAGCGCAGGCTTGAGCGTGAAGCCGTACGAGTTCATTCCAGGAGCGCCTGTTCGGAAGCCGACGCCGGCCGTGGCCCCCCGGGCGGCAGCCCTCGGTGTTGAGCGCTTCTGCACACTGCCGTCGCGGCGCGACCACGAGGCCAGATGATCATGCTTTTCACTCGAGCTGCCATAGCTGCGCGAACCCACGTCCACATCCGATCGGCTCTTGGGTTTCCGGCCAGCTCCGTCGCCAAACTTGTCACGTGGGAAGTCGACTTCCGGCTGGCAAATGTTCAGGGCGCGCAGGTACTTGCCGCGCCAGTTCTTGTCGGCGCCTCCATGGTGCATCTTGGTGCTACTTGGTCCAACGGACGACGCGGTGCGCGTCGGGACTGAAGCTCCAGCTGCCAACTGTGTCGGGGAGCTCATCTTGCTAACTCGGCCTGCTTGCTGTGTCAATAAGAGAGCGCGCTGCACACGGTGCGTTCTCTCTTTCTCTCACTGGGGCGTGTGCGCTGCGCTGCTGATGGGCTGTGTGTCACTCAGTGGCTGGCGTCGTTCGCTCGCTCGCCTAGCTGCGTGCGTGGATGGATCTGTCTGCCTGTTGTTGTGGGTCGGCCGAGCGTGGCTGTAGCTGTGGCTGGGTCGGTGGGTGGGTGGGTGGTGGTGTTTGGTTGTTAGCAGAGCGGCACGAATCTGCTCGCCATCAATCACTCGCTGGCGCAGCCCAAAAATGGAAATGGAAATGCGCAGAGGCAGAGAGACAGCGGATCAAAACAACACCCTCACGAAAGAGCCACGCTGTTTAAAACACCGCCGCCCACCCCCTTCCCTTCTGGCCGCCTGACACCAGCCCAAGCGCTCGCACACACCTGGCCCTCGTTTCTGCCCCCGCCCCGGCCAGGAAAGTGGCACCCGGTTTAAAACACGTGGGCGGGGGCGCAGACCAACTGGCAGATTGCATGCAATCCTCATTCGGGCCATCAATCAATCAGGAAAATCACAACAAGTGCAGCACCATCACTCTGTGCGCCCCAACCAAGCCAAAACAATCGCGAGTGGCCGCCACCACTCGATTGGAAAGATTCGAAAGAAGAATGCGAAAAAGATAGTTCCAGAACAAGGTGTGCAAACGCACGTAGAAGGAGCCACAATTTCTCACTTTTCGCAACATGGGAAAAATCGAACCATGGCAAAACGTGCGGATGAGTGAGGGCGCCAGAATCAAGGCGGTGAGTGTGTCGATGACGGTGATGATGATGATGATGGTGGAGCGTTCGCACGCACGATCAATGGCCACAAGTGCTTCGCCATTCCCGAGGACGCATGGCAACGCACGCGAGGGAGTCGGGCGGGTTCCTGCTGGAAAGAATGGTTTGGACTGGCGGCATGGCGCTGGGTCTCGTTGGGTTGAAATCCTAGTAAATAATTCGCCATTTGGGAGGCACGTGGGTCCCGCCAGTCCTTTGGGGCGAAGTGGGACGCCAGCGAGTCCGCAATGCTGCTGCGAACACGGTCCACTTCACGGCGAGCGCCACGCCACGCTGGCGGATGGCTTGATGCAACCTGGCCATCAGTCCATCACACCCATTCATCAGGTCTGGAGACTGGAGCACCGATCAGCATGGGCGTCACTTTGCCACCACGTGGTCTGCACCAGCTTGTTCACATGCAGCTGAAAGCCTCAAGCGCAAACGTGCTGGTGCGACCAGCTGACGCGTGGGCTCACGGTGTGCGTTCTCCCGACAGCGCCATCTGGAGCCAGCACCGCACGTGCTTTTCGTCAATCATCAAACCCATGGATTGATGATGCGTTCGGTCAGTGCTTCCGAATTGTTGGAAACCCCCCCGCGGGGTGTTTAAATCAAGCCAAGCGAAAACTTCGAAGGAGTCGGCGACCTACCCGCGACCCAAGTTCAAGTCGGGGGCACTAGCCATTCCAAAAATGCAATATCATTGTCGAGACGGTCCGGCCTGTGGTCGCACTTTCGGCCCGTGATGTTGTTCTGTTGTTCGTGGCAAAGGTGACCGTGCGCGTGGGCGCACGCGCACGCGTGGGCGTCGCTCGCTCTCTTCGTGCGAGTGAAGTTCGACTTCATGTTTGCGGTGAGGATCCACACAGCAAAAAAACAAAATATTGGTGAACTCACAATCTTTGTCGAGTGGTTCGTGCCCAGTGGGCACAGTGTGGGCACTGCCCACACAGCAACCTGGGCGACCTCAAAACACTGTCGAGTGGATGGCTGGCTGGTGCTCACGAAGCCCGCCGGAGCGGTCCAGAGATTGGTTGCTTCCGCGGACAGCATAACATTTTGCCCGCGACTGACGCCACAGACACGAACGTTCCCTCGCGGCGGTCGCATTTGCGGAGGTGGCGGACGAGGTGCATGGTGTTGGCGTCTGACGCCATGGCACCCGGCTCTGTATGCGGTTGAGCCAGTCGAAAGTCGACGCTCACGGTGGGTGGACGGCAATGTGCGACCTCTGATAATGCATTTCTGCGAAGGCACCGCGCGTGGCGACCAGCCATTTATTGGTCGATACACCTCTGATAATAGATACCCCACGATTCACGTTGTTGATGCGCATGCGTGAGTGGGACTTGGAGACTTGCAACAAATTCCAGCGTGCCAGAAAATGGGAAAGCTCACTTGTTTGGAAGACATGCAGATCCAGCAACAGGGCACCCGGTGGCAGCGGATTTGCCTCTTTGGGCATCATGTGCACACCGATCACGCAGTGATCGCAGCCAGCGGCTGCATGTTTTCGCTGCATGTGAGTCTGAGTGATCCAGTGTTGAGTTGCTCTGTATAAAAATGCTGCCTGCATGCAGCAATACACTCACGAAAGATTCCCCATGTGAGCTGCTATGTCCATGAGCAAGGGCTCGTTAAAATCTGAATGGGATTCATCCATTTCTCGTATAAACAGAGGCTCGGTTTATTTCGTTCGTCCGGCGGTATATCTGAATCTCTCTCGTGTTAACGAGAAACGCACGCCAGCGCCTTCTATTGACGCGAATCTTGGTGCCTCCAAAGCTGTACCATTCGTAATGGTTCATTACCAATGGCTGCTGGCCATGGTCACCGCGCCTGGTACACTTGTTGGTACTGTTGTGGTACACGGTGTCATTCGAGCCGGCCGGGCCAATGCGTGGGTGGGTGACCCGCGGGAAAGCGCACGTGCATCATCATCATCACCAGCTCCTCCGCCCGCCCGCCCGCCGCAGCACCACAGCACGCCCGAGCATGGTGTCGATGCTGTGGATGCCGATGGCGGCGGCCACCGTCGGGATGTCCAGCGTCGCGACGTGCATGACCATGCTCAACCTGCGGATCCGCTGGGATGTGCACGTGTCGAGCGTGCGGTGGCTCTTTTTCCTCTTCTTCGTCTATCTCTTCATCTGGTGCGTCACACGCTTCGCGCTGTACGTCTGGTTGCTCGGCATGACGCGCGACGACTTCGAAGACATCGACGGCAGGCTCTCGGCGTCGCAGCTTGACCGCCTCGGTGTCATCGGCGTGCCTCACCTTGAGGCGTCTCGCCATCTCGGCGTCATCGTGCTCATGATCGTGGGCGACACCGCGCTATTTGGGTACGCGCTGTCGATGTTCCCGCTCACGTACGAATTATGGAAAATTGCGACGAAATCGATGGACCGCGGTGTCAAGAAGGAGCGCGAACACATCAAGTTGTATACGTGGATGCTTCATACCGTCATGGCCGTCTTCCTCGGCGTCGAGGTCGTGCTGGCGATTGTGTACGAGGGCTATACCAAGAAGTCTTCGATATGCATCATGTTCATCTACTGCGTGCAGTTTATGAGCCTGGTGTTCATGCTCAGCCTGCTGTGGATGCTGCGGGTCCGAGGTCGAAAATATGAGTCCGTTCAGGGCGTCTTCGTCGCTTCGCCAGTTTACCAACGTCTCAAACGAATCATGTGAGTGCACCAGCATATTATTGATGGCATTGCATATTCGCATCACTTATACGCGCCGACAACGTGGATGCAGGGTCGTATACTCGTTCTTTTCGTTCCAGTTCCAGGTGGCATCACTCATTCTCCAGCTCACGTCGGAAACGCGCGAGGCTGTCCTCGAATATGTCGGCTTCAGCTTGTTTATCTACCATGCATCCGGCCTGGCACTTGCTATCACCACGGGCTGTAGCCAGGAATGCGTGCTTAGCCTGTTTGCTTGCTGTATCCCGGACGAGATCGAAGCACATTTCCTGCACCGACCAGGTGTCCCAGCCCAAGACCTGAGCGACGTTGAACAACATGAACCGCCTCACGGCGCCCCGATCTTCGTGTTCACCGACATCGAGTCCTCCAGCGCGTTGTGGTCTATTGCCGATGGACGATTCATGCAGGCGGCAACTGACCTACACGACGACATACTTCGCTCCACGTTGGCGAAGTATCGAGGTTACGAGATCACTACGGCCGGAGACGCCTTCCAACTGGCGTTCCGGACAATCAAGGAAGCTGCCGAGTATTGCATGGACGTGCAAATGCAGTTGCTGTGTGCTCCGTGGCCCAAGCAGCTTGAAGGCATGGTCCCCGCGACCCGGAAGGTCCGCGCTGGGCACCGCGTCGTGTTCAACGGCCTCCGTGTGCGAATGGGCATCCACGACACGCACCCAAGCGATGGCGTGTTGGTTGAACAAACCCACGCAGTGACGGGGAAAGCCACGTACACGGGCGCCTCCCAGGTGATTGCAAACGAAGTTGGCGACCTGGGCGACGGGGGCCAGATCCTCATCACACGCCGCGTGGCGGATTGGCTCATGGCAAACGAAAGCAACATGCGCATGGAATACCGCGTGGAACGTGTGGATACCTACTCGATTCCGCAGGTGAACGCGCACTTGGAGATTTACCAGCTGCTACCTTTGCTGTTGTGTGCGCGCCGCCGATTGTTCTCAACGTCGCTCCGAAGACGTATGGCTAACATCTCTTTTGCGGGCCCCAGCTCAGTCTACGGCCTCACAATCCATGACCACCGCTCAAGCTTCGACAACGGCCACAGTTTCGAGCAGCATGCATCAGCTTCACTGCCAAGGCAGACCACGATTTAAGCAAGCGACGCGAGTGAATGCGTTCCAATGGACTCCATGACACGGCGTGTTGGACACGCCCAACCCAACGGAGACAGCCAGAAGAACTGAAGGATGGACGATGGACCCAATCTCTGCTTCTCACCTCACGGCGCAGCCCTCCGAACTTCTGTGCAATAACGCAGGTCGGACGGACATGTATGAGGCATTCTTGGGGAGAAGCCACGGCACGGCGCTGCTTGCAAGCAGCCACGCATCTATGGATCAGCTGCTTGCTAATTGTCCAATGCTGCGTCGTTCGCCTATTCCCCGAAGTGACAGCGGCACCCATGGAAAGAGCGACCGATTAGTTTCCGGTTCACATGCTCGCGCCTGGTGCGCAGCCAGCCCAGCCTCCCCACACGTGCGAGGCACAACCACAACAACCATCTTCGTCATCATCTTGATGACGATCCCAGCTCAGTCGGATGGAGGCGCTGAGAGCAAAGCACCAGTGGCAGCAAAACACTAACATGAACTAGAGCGCCACGATTTGCATGGAGGCACCGTGTTGAACGTGGGTTCATGGTGATCGCGACACGGAGGGTCATGTGCAGCTGGTGCGTGGGCGCCATAACCAACGACCTCGTGGAGGGCAAGCTGCGTTGGCGTCCGCCAGCCGGTGGAACCCACCATCTGACTGTGGCGCTGGCCATGCCATGCACCAACAAGAGACCTGGCACGCGCCAGTTAGAGCAGGGGCTCCGAGCGGGAATGGACCCAGCACCCGTCTTTCCGGCAGGGTATGCTGTTGCGGAGGTTTCTCCCGGCCAACTGACTGGGGCGGGTGGGAATCTCGTTTCACGGGCATCGGGGATGACAGGTCAGCTGTGAGTCACTCGCTCGCTGCCTTGGTGATGATGCTGTGCATGATGGCAAGGCATCCGGGCATTGACCACGCACTCGCTCACTTGGAGAGGACGTGACGCAGCGCTGCCGACCGCGCAGCCGTTCGGACGCACATGTGGACGGAGGTGGGGGCGGTGGTCATGGGCGTGTCGATGCTCGCCACGATGATCACGGCCGCGCATTTGCTGGTGCACTCGCGGGACCAGCGCGTGTCGTGTGTCCGATGGCTCTTCGGCCTCTTCTTCGTCGACCTGACTGTGTGGTGCATCGCGCGCTTCATCAAGACCATTTGGCTCTATGCAGCGCTCCGGGACGAGACCCACGAAGAAGGCGAAGCCGACAACCTGTACAACCAGTTTGACCAATTTGGCCCACACAGCGTCACGTTATTGCGGCAGGGCGACAACACGGCGACCATGACCGGCGTCGTCATCACAGGCGACGTCGCTCTGTTTGGCGTCGTGCTGGTCAGCTTTGCGCTGACGCGCGAGCTCACGTTGCTCGTGACAACCTCCATGGACGGCGGCGCCAAGAAGGAGCGCGCCAAGGTCGCGCTCTATTCGCGGATCATCTACGGCATGATGGGAGTGCTGCTTGTGGTCGAGGTAGTAATGGCGTTGTGGGAACAGGGCTACTCGGAGCACACGCACGCCTGCAAGCTCTTTGTGTATGCGACACAGACGACGAGCATGCTGTTCATTGGATACTCGCTGCACCAGCTCAAGCGGTCAGGCCGCAAATTTGAACCTGTGCATGGCGTGTTCGTGCAATCCCCGTTGTATACACGCCTCAAGCGGATCATGATCGTCTACGCGCTATTCACGTGTCAGTTCCAGCTCTCCTCGCTCGTCAACCAATTCACGACGTACAATGACCACGTCGTCATTGCCTTCAGCGGCATCAGCTCGATCTTGTACTGCGCAACTGGGTTGGCGCTGTCGATTACGACCGGCTGCAGTCAAACATGCGTGATCAATATGTGTCGGTGCTGCATGCCCGACGACGTGGAAGCTCACGACTACTCGGACACCCAACGATATGTGGCTGAGGAACCCATGATCGCTCCGCCGTCGTGTTCGCCGGTGTTTGTTTTCACCGACATTGAATCTTCGAGTGATCTGTGGGGCATGGACGGCGGACGAGTCATGCAGCAAGCGACCGAAATCCACGACAACATTCTGCGTGGAGCGCTGACCAAGTATGGTGGCTATGAGATTGCCACGGCTGGTGATGCCTTCCAGTTAGCATTCCATTCCATCCGCCACGCTGTCGAGTACTGCATCTACGTCCAAGCAGCACTTCTGTCGGCCACATGGCCGAAGGCCTTGCATGGCTTGGTGCCGGCAACCAAGCGCCAACGCAGTGGTCGGCGCTGGATCTTCTCCGGCATTCGCGTGCGCATGGGTATCCATGACACGCACGAGTCCGAAGGCGCGCTCGTGTGCAGCCAGCACGCTGTGACTGGCAAGATGACATACACTGGCGCGTCGGAAGTCGTGGCGAATGAGGTTGGCGACCTCGGCAATGGCGGCCAAATCCTCGTGACCCAGCGCGTGGCCAACTGGATCACGGCCAACGAGAACAAGCTATCGCGCAAGGTCGAGGTGGACTTTGTGAGCAAGTACACCATGCCCCAGCTGCACACGGCGTTCGACATCTACCAAGTCAACTCGGCCACACTAGCAGCTCGCAAGCAGCACTGGTCCAAGACCCTGCGGCGGCACTTGGGCAGTCTAGCCGTGACACGGCAGTCGATGGACTCGATTGCGATGCTAGCTTCTCGGCCTTCGTCCATCGCGATATGACGAGCGTGCGCCAAACTGTTGTTGTTGTGTCTGTTGTTGCGTTGTGTGTGTGAGCGTAAAGTGATGACTCGTAATAAACTAGTATCTATTAGAGCCCCTACGATAGCAGAGAAATAGACAACAAGTGGCTGAGTATGAACAACCTGCGGCTCTCTGCCATCAGCAGTGCTAATTGGAGCACCAACATTGACTCACCAAGCTGTGGTGCGACGCCGCGTCCACGGACGCCGGCGGACAAAACTTTCCTCGGATGATGTCTCCCATCAGCGACACTCCATCTGCCAGCACCGCAAAACATTTCGGCTTTCGATCTTTTGCTTCCATCAGCGGCAAAGCAACTGACGCAGATGAAGGCAAGCAGCGGCATCCCCGTGGAGACAAGCGGTCTGTCTGCCAGCACCACCCCAGACGCGTCTCACAACCTCGAGCGCTGCACGGTCATTCGGCAGTTCGCTTCAAGTGTGGCATCGACCGCCTCTGTCCCATTCACCACTTTTTTATGCGGGCGCTTGCCAGAGATCCGGACGTTCCGGGAGTGCACACAACAACCTTCTGGCGTAAGTGCCTTCTCTATGGTCATCCGAGACTCAAACAAGCGGGTTCGCGGCATCGATCGCGACCCAACCAACACACGCGGTTCGGGCCTGACACGCTCTCAGAACACAATTGGAGTTCACGTTGGCAGAACGTATACCCTGTTTGGTGGCTAAGACATGCGCTTGATCTGGACGCCCGTGGCGGCGGTGATGATGGGGCTGTCGGCCGTGGCCACCACCGCGGCCTTCCTCTATCTGCGTCGCTTCATGCGCATGGCGACGACACGCATTTCAACGGTCCAGTGGCTTTTTGGCAAATTCTTTGCGTACCTGGCGCTGTGGAGCTTAGCGCGATTTGTGTACATGGTATGGCTATGGTACGTCCTGTGCGAGCAAGTCGACGCCGGTGTCCTGCAAGAGTCGGATTACAACCAGTTCGATCGCCTCGGTTCCCAGGCCGTGGATCTCATTCATGAATACCGGTCGGCCTTCATGTCTTCCATGATGGTGATTGGCGACGCGGCGTTGATGGGGGTCGCGCTCAGTACGTTCCCGCTGGCGCGTGAGTTGTGGCGGCTGGCCAGTCAATCAATGGATGGCGGAGTGGTGAAGGAACAGGCCAAGATGCGACGATATGGGTGCATTGTGCACGCACTGCTGCTGACGTTCGTGTGCGTGGAATTGGGACTGGCTGTTCGCGATGGTGGGTACTCGACTGCGTGCTACACGTGCAAGCTCGTTGTCTACGGTGTGCAGATGTTCAGCCTAGCCGTTGTGGCCGCCGCCTTGCTCAACCTCAAGTGCTCAGGCCGCAAGTTTGAATCTGTGCAGGGCGTTTTTGTCCAGTCTCCACTGTACGAACGCTTGAAGCGCATCATGATCGTCTACGCATTTTTCACATGCCAGTTCCAGATGTCTTCCGTCATTCTCCAGTTCGTCAACGATCCATACTGTCTCTTCACGCGATTTTACGGCAGTTTGAGCTTGATCTTGTACTGCTCGACCGGATTGGCTTTGTCTATCACAACCGCATGCAGTCAGCTCTGCTTTCTGAAGCTGTGCTCGTGCTGGATTCCCGACGACCTCGAAGCTCAGCTGATCGAAAGTAGCAGGAGCAATGGCACTTGTCCTGCGAACCCTGCAGCTGAAGCGCCGACGACCAACGTTGTGTTTGTCTTCACGGACATCGAGGCATCCAGTGCGTTGTGGGGAATTGGTGAAGGCAAGATCATGCAAGAAGCGACGGAAATACACGATCGCATCCTTCGTGGTACACTTACCAAACACCACGGTTACGAGATCACCACTTGCGGTGACTCATTCCAGATTGCCTTTCACACGGTCCACGATGCCGTAGAGTATTGTCTCGACGTGCAACAAGCTTTACTGGTTGCAAAATGGCCAAAAGAACTTCATGGACTGGTTGACGCGACCAAGAAACAACGCAGTGGGGTGCGACAGATTTTCCGAGGCCTTCGGGTCCGAATGGGAATTCATGCCACTGATCACTTCGATGGTACTTTAATTTGCCGTGCTCACGATGTCACTGGCAAGATGACTTACACTGGCGCAGCCGAAGTGCTCGCCAGCGAGGTGGGGGATCTAGGAAGTGGAGGTCAGATCCTCATCACTCAAGCGGTTGCCGATTGGGTTCGCGAAAATGCTGACTTCCTGAACACATCTTGTGAAGTGGAGAGCGTTGGACTTTATGTAAGCCCGCAGCTACGGACGAAGCATGAACTTTACCAACTGAACGCCAAAAAACTTGCTGGCCGCAAGGCTACGTTCAAACCACTGAAAAAGTAGCGTGGATTAGTAAATACGAAAGCTCCATAAATCAAATATTATTTAAACTGCTGAAATCTCTTGTGAAGGCGCCATTTCGACAACGCTGTGTGCTGGAAGTCATTGGTCGGTGCGGCGTTCGTGGCGTCAGAAACTATGATAGACTAGCAAGTTTACTGCGGCTTGAAAATACCATGCGAAAGCATTGTCTGATCCATCAGTACAGTGTCTCATTTCAGAATGTGATCTCAGATGATAATAAATGTTCGGTGACGTAGACCGATCTTCAGAACGATTACAAGTGCTAAATAATTCTTAAATAAATAAGCCAAGGTCTTCAAACATTCTCCGCAACATCGCCAATTGAGAATCGCGGGCGTTGGCTGATAGAATGCGCGCGATTCGTCCGCAGAGCTTCGTACATCGTAGAATCCATGGTGGCATAAATATTCGTCGATAGGAGTGATAGATTTGCTTCCTGTCGTCGCAACTCTGGAGCACAGTGCCTTTTACGAGCAAGAAGTTGGAGCGAGTGAACTTGATAGATGTCTAGCCTGGTGTCGAGCTGAGGAATATTGTACTTCCCGACGAAATCGACATCACACCGACGATTGAGACGATCTGGATTTTCGCGAATCCATTGAGCAACGCGTTGAGTGACCAAAATTTGGCCGCCGTCTCCCAAGTCGACAACTTCATTGGCCACTACTTCAGGCGCTCCCGTGTAAGTCATCTTCCCTGTGACAGTGTGTGGTCGGCAGACGAGAATTCCTTCCGATTCAACGGTATCGTGAATCCCCATTCGCACGCGAAGCCCACAGAAGACTAGGCGATGCCCATTGCGGACTTTTTCGGTTGCCGGCACCAGACCGTGAAGCTCCTTTGGCCACGGGGCTGCCAGGAGGACGTTCTGAACATGTAGGCAGTAATTTACTGCTTCGGCAATCGTCGCGAACGCCAACTGAAATGAATCACCGACAGTAGTGATTTCATATCCATGAAACTTGTTTAACGCGGTTCGCATGATGTTGTCATGCAAATCGGTTGCTTGCTGCATTATTCGGCCACCGTCTTTGCTCCAAAGCTCGCTTGACGATTCGATATCAGTGTACACAAACACTGGCTGCTCTGGTGGCTTGATACCTGTCTGGTAGTCATCGTCGTCTAGTAGCTCTCCACGTGCACTGGCAATGGGATTCTCACCATTTGATGGCATCATGCAAGCACACATATCCAATACGCATGTTTGGCTGCATCCAATTGTGATGGACAACGCCAATCCTGTCATGCTGTAGAGGACCAAGCTGATGCCGCTGTAAGTGGAGAGGAAGTCGCTTGTTCCACTCACGAAGTTCAGGATGAACGACGACAACTGGAACTGGCACGTACCGAAGGCGTAAACCAGCATCATGCGCTTCAATCGCGCGTAAAGCGGCGACTGAACAAAAACACCATGCACTGCTTCAAACTTGCGGCCGCTGCACTTGAGGTCCATCAGCGAGCCCGCAATAAACAGCAGACTGGTGAGCTGCGTTGCGTAGGCAAAGAGCTTCATACCATGTGTTTGATGGCTGTATCCTCCATCCACAATGGCAATGGATCCTTCAACGAACCCAAAAACTGCAACCAGCCCATGAATGATAATTCGATACGTGTGCACCTTCAGGGTTTCCTTGGCTGCACCGGCATCCATGGCGTTCCTCACTAGCAACCATAGTTCTCTTGCAATCGGAAACGTACAGATGGCCACGCCGAACAGCGCCGTATCACCAATGCACATGACCAATGACATCATTGGAGTGCCGTGGCTCCGCAGCCACTCGACCGCTTGCAACCCAAGGCGGTCAAACTGGTTGAACTTGGTATCGTCGATGTTGTCATTAGTGTGATCATCCGAAGCCACGGACCAAAACCACACGAAATAGATAAAGCGCCCGGAAGTCCACACCGCCAAGTTGGCGAAGAAGACACTGAAGAGCCATTGAATGCTTGAGACACGGGGAGGACGCAGCCAACACCTCAAATATGCGGCGGTGACGCTCGTTGCCACGGCGGATGCAGCAAACGTGAGCGTCGCCAATGCTGTCCAAATCATCGCCATCCTCGGATGTCGCAGCGAGCGCTGCACTGGCGGTCGCGATTCGCGAGCAGAGGGAACACACCAAAGCGTGGAAAAGTGGTGGGGTACCCTCTCAAAATTGAGGCTGGCGTGCCTCAAATAACCCGGCAAATGCAGAAAAAGTGCGCACCCATTGAGGAAATTTTTCGAAATTTACTTGAGCTCCATTTTCGCGGGTGGTCAGAGGCAGCGAGTTGATGGTCAGCACATGATGGAGTGATCAATTTACACGGTGGTGATGATGCATCGGTTGATCAGATCAACCAATGCATCATCACCACCGTGAGGCGCTTTCCGAACTTCGATGCTCTTTGCAGTGGGCCTCAGCGTGTGACACAGTGCGGCGATCACCGATTGCCTCCGGCAATTCGCGAATAAACTACCCGATTTGAAAGGCCACGCTGTGTGTTGAAAGCGGTTCGAATTCGAAACTAGTCCGACAAACTGAAAAAGTCTCAAATACCCACATATTTGCAATCTGTGCTACCGGTACGCACAAGTTCCGTACCGGTATAATAACACCCTGTAAATACCAAGTCCAAGTCGGTGCTCCCAAATCCCAAGTTGAGATTCTCAACTTGAGATTCGTAGACTTGAGCTTCTCAAGTCTACGCTATGCTGAGCCAAGCAAGGAATATGTGTTTTCCCGGCGCGTTGCCATCCAGCTGTATACGAACCTAACTCTTTGGTCAATGGAGCTGTCGACAATCACAATCCAGACAGTTCTACGCACAGCGACATGCACAGGTAAATTGTTGGGATAAAATGGCTGTGTGAGCATGTCTGCAGCGTTTACTCATTTGCATTGCACAACAGCATTCAAGTTGATGCAATTTGGAAGCTGCAACCACATCGTCGCAACGGCTCCCCTTTCATCTTTGATGTGCGATCGATCACAACGAAGAAGAATTAAAGCGACGCAGGTTGGTGGTTTCGGCTATTCACGACCAGGCGCGCCGAAGTTTGTATTTGTTTCTCTCGTTGGAAGGAAAGGAAGAGAAGCAGGCCTCACACCGTTGCCATCCACCCGCGTGTCCCAGCAACTAGTGCATCACCATACGTAGAGCGAAAGACATCTGTGCGCTGCGGCTTGACGTCACCACTAGATCACGAATTGTGTACACAGACGTATGCAGTCATGATATGGGTCATGCTTGCGACGCTGACCATGGGCGCGTCTTCATTCGCGACCATCGCAACCTCGATCTACCTGAAATGGCATGGAATGGCGCTGCGCGTCTCAAGCATTCGATGGCTATTCGGTATCTTCTTCATGTGCCTTGTAGGTTGGAGCACACCTCGGTTCATCTACTTTTCGTGGTTCTGGTCCGTGGCTGAAAGCTACAGCTCGATCGACCCACAGGACGACGAGCAAAGCAACCAGTTCGGCCCATTTGGCTTACGGACGACAGCAACGACGCGCAAGAACGATCCAACGATCTTGGCAATTCTTCAGATGGTCGGCGACATTGCGTTGATCGGAATCGCCGTGTGCAGCTTCCCGGTGGCTCGTGAATTGTGGCTTTTGGCTCAGAAGTCGATGGATGGTGGGGCGGAAAAGGAAAAACGCAAGATCCGGCGCTACCGTTGGGTCATATTTGGCTCCATGAGTGCCTTTGCTGCACTGAAGATTCCACTGCGGATCATCTACGGCAAGAACTCGAAATATGTCAACATGTGCAAATTGCTGTCGTACGGAATTCAGTTGGTCAGTCTCCTCTTCATTGCAGGCACCCTCATCCAGCTCAAGTGCAGTGGCCGCAAGTTTGAACCAGTACAGGGTGTCATCATACAGTCACCACTCTACGCTCGGCTCAAGAACCTATTGGTGATATACTCCCTCTTCACGTGCCAGTTCCAACTTTCGTCTTTTATTCTCAGCTACGTCACCTATAATGGAAGGGTATACGTCGTCTACAGCGGAGTCAGTTTGATACTTTACTCAGCAACTGGTCTTGTGCTCTCAATCGCCACGGCATGCAGCCAACGATGCATTCTCCGGTTGTGTGAGCATTGGCTTCCCCCGCCTGATCTAGAAGCCCAGCTCATTCCTTGTCCAGTGAACTCCCCGGAAGAGCCTCAGACAAACATCCGGCCGCCATTGAAGAATCCTGTTTTCGTGTACACAGATGTTGAAGCTTCATCAACACTCTGGAACTTGGGAAATGGCACCATAATGCACCAGGCGACCGAGGTCCATGACAGTCTGTTGCGGGCAGCATTGATCCGATTCCACGGCTACGAAGTTGCGACAGCCGGCGACTCTTTTCAGCTTGCCTTCCACTCGATTCGTCAAGCAGTCAACTACTGTATGTACGTCCAGACTGCTCTGCTGGATGCGCCGTGGCCAAAGGGCCTGCACGGATTCATTCCATCCACCGCTAAAGTGCGCTGTGGACACCGTGTTGTGTTTCGCGGACTCCGGGTGCGTATGGGCATCCACGACGCACATGAGTCCGAAGGCTCCATGGTCTGTCATCCACACGCCGTCACGGGCCGAATGACATACACAGGGACATCTCAAGTCATTGCGAGTGAAGTGAGCGACCTCGGGGATGGTGGCCAAGTGCTCGTGACTCGTCGTGTGGCAGAGTGGATTCGTGAACATACCAATGATCTGGCATCCAAATGTGATGTTGACTTCGTAGCCAAGTACCCGATTGTCCAGCTGGGAACGACCCTAGATATTTTCCAGATTAACCCTCAGTCGTTGGTTACTCGTAAGCAATACTTTCCACAAGGCTTGCGGCGGTCGTGTGCTATTCCATCCGGAACTACATATGCCACGCCTAGCGTCCTCGAAGATCCGTCAACATCACCAGTGACAACTGACTCGGATTCCAGCTGCGAGCAAGGCAAGATTGCGGCATTTGGGGCACTGTAGAGCGGCAATGGGAACGCACAACCAGGCCGTTAGTACCGGTATTCAGTCAGACAGCAGTATTGCGTATTAACGTATTTAAAAGTTAGCATCCGATGGAAGATGTTTGGCGAGTACAGTGGCGAAGTGCCAGAGGGTTGACAACTTTCTTCTCGTTCATTTTGTAGGGGCGCCTCCATCTGGACCCTGCAAGAATTGAACGTCAACACCCTCTGCAAACGTGCAACAAACAACCCCTTCCCCAAGGTTTTTCGTGCGTTATGGCTGCGAAAAACCTCGCGGCGTGTTATTGCGGCACGAGCGTCAACAAAGCGAAAGAACTCGACGCACAAAGCGGGCGAGCAACACCAAGCCCAAGAAGCGTCAGGTCGCGCCGCGTGTGCATCGAAGCAACAGCCAGAGAGACGCCATGGCGGACTCAAGCAAGGCCCGTGAAGTCAAGGTCGTGTTGCTGGGCGACACGGGTGTGGGAAAGTCCTCGCTCGTGCTGCGCTTCGTGACCAACAACTTTCGGCCGTATTCCGAGTCGACCATCGGTGCGTCCTTCATGTCCAAGATGATCGTCGTGAACGACACGCCCATCAAGTACCAGATCTGGGATACTGCCGGGCAGGAGAAGGTCAGCTACGGCGCGCTGTGTGCGCTCGGCCGCCTGAAGAGGCGTGGAGGGCAGTCTGACTGATGGGCGATTGTTGTGGGGGATTGGCTTGTGCAGTATCATAGTTTGGCGCCGATGTACTACCGAGGCGCTGCCGCGGCCATCGTTGTGTACGATATTACGCGCAAGGTGAGTTTGTGATGACTTGCGATGGGGTTGAAGTGCGTGAGGTTGACACGGTGGTCGAATAGCAATCGCTTGCGACGCTCAAGAACTGGGTGAAAGAGTTGAAGCAGCTTGGCCCGGACAACATCGTTATTGCCATTGCTGGCAACAAGAGCGACTTGGAAGACAAGCGAGTACGTTTGTGGTTGTGTATCCAACGTCCTGGATTTTTGCACTGACGCTGTTGTGTCCGTTGTTGCTTTCCAGGAAGTGCCAGCATCGCAAGCACGGGCGTACGCTGAGGAAATCAACGCCGTTTTCATTGAGACTAGTGCCAAGGAGGACACGAACGTGTCGGACTTGTTCATCCAGATTAGCCAGATGTTGCCCAAGGCATCCGCGGAAAGCAACGCGTTGCCCGAGATTGTGGACCCGTATGGTGGCGGCAAGAAGAAGGGCGGATGCTGCTAGACCAGACCTAGAGACCCGTCCGCCGTCGTTCGTGTCGCCTGCGTCGAAGTACCAGCCATCTCTTGCTCCCCTATGAGTTCATTTTTTTGCTCGATTGTTTATCGCTTCTCATTCATTTGCTCGCAACATTAGATTGCTCTTGCATGGCCACACCAAGCCACCTGGCAATGGGGCCGAAATGCCGTCGTCTCGTGAGTCTGCAGCGATCGCGTGGTTGTCGTATTCCGCATGGGCGACCAATGGCGATGCGCCGGCTCCTCGGCATCGCTGGACATAACGGTGATGGCGTCTGGTGGCCGTGTTACGACACCACAACGCCGATCACTTCTGATCGTCGGTCGAAACATTCATACGATCACTGGGATCTCGTCATGACAGAGCCAATAGACTTGTTTTTGATGGAACTTCATTTTGCTGATGGATGCATATGATGTCTGGGGCTACCAGTCGCGCAGCGCTCGCTTGGCCTCGCGTTCGTCGTCGCGCTTGCGGTTGTCGATCTTGGATCGCTTGTAGCAGTGTGCCACGACGACCTTGATCCAGCCTGTGTTGCCAACTTCAACCCGCATCGGAATCTGTCGTTGTATGAAACGTCAACTACTTGCGAGTGACCACTGACATTGCCATCTCGTTCGTACCAGTTCAGCATTGGGCTCGCTTGCCAGCTCTTCCAGCTTCTTCAATTCAGAGCGGTGCGCCAGCAGCTTCCGCACACGCATTGGCTCTGGTCGGCCGAGCAATCCCTGTCGCCAAACTGCAGTCGCGCAACGTCGTCAGTCGTCATCATCATTCATCAGCATCGTTCTGTCATTCCACCAGCACTCGTCTACCTGGGATATGGCATTGATGCAAGTACAGCTCGTTCTTGTAGAACGCCGCAAAGGCCGCCGACAAGTCGCAATTGCGTGCACGCAGCGACTTGACTTCGGAAGGCTGCAGCACGATGCCGAGGTTCCATTCGCGCTCCACTTCGTACGACTTGGACGTCACTTTGCGCAGGAATTGCTGGTTGCGACAGAGCAGTTGGATCGGATAGTTGCGCACACCGCGCGTGAGCACGGATGGCCACCCACCCACACGCTGCACTGGTGTCTGACGAGCCACCCCATGCACCGCCACCCGCCGCACCAACAATGCCGCCATCGCGCGTTCGATTGAATTGTGGTGACCCCAAGTTGATAAGAACTGTATCGTATTCTAACGTCCTAATCACGTCGTATTTATAAAACCTCGGATTGCGCTACAAGAATAGGTCGATGGGAGTGCGAGTAGCTCATCAGCGACAGGTGATGATGTTGCGGGCATGCCGTCGCGTGATCCGCGGCTCGATGTGGCGTCACGGCGCGACCGTGGCGCCCTTGCCACCAGCTCATCCATCTCGCACTCCAATGGCGGGCCCGTCAGTGCATTCGATGCGAGAAGTGATCGCACCGGGACCCGAAGCAGCTCTCACGAGACAGCCATCACGTCTCACGCGGCATACGTATACAATCGCTGAGCAAATGCGTGGCGTTATGTCCTTGCGCGTGCAGACTAATGCCAAGTGGTCATTGCGCCGTGTCATGGAGATCGTCATCCGAACTCTAGGCGTGAGCTTGATCGGGCAGTTTGTGATGCTGGTGACCATACTGTATGGCGGCTGGCTCGTGCCATTTGCAAACCAGCGCGACGTCAAGTACTACCTGGCCAGCACTGTGTTATTTGGCCCTGTCGTGGGCTGTGTTGGTGCGACGACCATCATCTCGTTCTTGTTGTACGGCTATCGCCTCCAGCATTCGAGCAGGCGCAAGAACACACCCATGGGCTATACGCGAGCGTTTGTCGTCGTGCTACGACTTGTTTGGCGTCACTTAGTTGTGACCTGTGCCATTTGCGGCGGCATGGTCGCATTACTGCTGGCGGTGCACGCCCCTATCGTCCAGTACAATCTGCACACACAGATCTACTCGATGGCGACCGTCATTTACTGCGTCGTAGTGCTCCGTCGTGTCATCCATTTCCGCCGCACGCGCACAGTCGAAGGCATTGCGCGGCAGCAACTGCGGCAAGAAGATCCTTCTTCCAATGCATCCATAACATCCACTTCCTCAGTGTCCAATGGCAGGATAGTGCGATCAAGTTCTAACATCTCGGTCGGTCATCGCAAGGTGCACATATCGCGCGCTTTGATCGTTATTTTGCCGACGCTGCTGTCTGCCGCCGTGGCGGTGGCCTATCTCACCATCTGCAAACAACTCACGATCAGTTCTGTTCAGACGCTGGCGATCTTCATCTCCGTCAGCGTTTTCGTCAAGTTCTGGCTTCTGATGTTATCACGTTCCGTGCTCGTCCGCATGCGCTTGTTTGACCTACGCAATGTCGCGTACATCATTACGACACCAATCCTGCTGGTTGAGATCCAGATCCGCATCACGCTCATGCGGTCGGCGACTAATTCCAAGTCGATGATTGTTGGCTCCACTATTCTATCCGTCTGCGAAGTCTCGTTCCGTATCGCCATGGCATTCTGGTCGCTGTTGATGGAGGATCTTCGTCGCTTGCGCTTTGCCAAGCACAAGCATGAGGTTGGCCGTGACTGGCAACAACCACCAGAGATGCTAGCACCTCACCTTGAAAAACTGACAACAGAATTCGAGAAGCAGGAACAGGGCAACCTGAGAATTTACGCAGTCAAGATCCAGGCCGATATGGTGGTGGAATACTGTGCTATCGGCTTTGTCTCGATGCTAGCCGAAATTCTCGATGTGAACCAGTCTTTCGAGATATCGCTCACTCTGGCCTCAACGTCGTCAACGACGCGTCTGACCACATACTTGGTTCAGCTAGTTCTGGAGATAGTGTCCGACGTTATTGCATCTGGAGTTGAGCTATGGACGGGTGTGCCGCTGCATCAGCTTGTTCTCGATCGAAGTTTCCAGGGATATCTCTGTGTCGTGATCATGGCCCTTGGAGCGATTGCTGCAGGCATCTCCATCATGAGTTTGGTTCGCGATGGTGACACGTAAATACCAAAAAGCAAGCCGACAGAAGAGCTATCTGCCATCGAGGTAGATGCCAGTCATCTTAGTATCCTGGCATCATGGAAACGCCATCACCACAAGATGACGCACACCTGAGCCACAAAGGTGACAGCAATTGCGAGCACTGCGACGTTAGTGGTGTTCCATCCACCGTTGGTAGTTGGCGCGAAGGCAGCTGACCTGTCAGCTGCAGCAATTGTGCCCCATACAAGTGCAGACATCTCATGTGGCTCGCTTTCGTGAACAGCCACAATCAAACGGGCACCACGTACGCAACCTTGGTTAAAGATTTCCGTGTTTGCTGTCGACTGCCTTGCCTTGCCTGCACGAGCTCGCTCGTGGATGTCAATGCATCACATCACAACCGTGGTGCAAACAATGCATTGCACGAACGGGCTGTCGACCAGCGACTGCGCTGCTTGATCATCCGCTCGTCCACCGTGCCGTCAACGCTCCACCTCCGGGCCATGCGCCACATCGGATTCCCGGGCTTCTGCTGCGTGACCTCCGTTGACCATCACGAGGGTAGGGCAGCGCGCGTTCACCGCAAGTTCTATGTGCACTTCGCTGTCACTCACGCCACCTACCCTGCTGTCCCTTACAAAAATTAAGTGATTCTCCCGCGGGAGGAACAACCAGATGATAAGGCCAGTTCCGAGCCACAAGAAGGAAGAAAAGGGTTTGCGTCGTCACTTGTGCGCCTTGTCAACCGTGGCGATGGTGGCAGCGGCCGAGAGGGTGTGTGCGTGCGTGCGTCGGTCGTGGGCTCGACGGTGCGCTGGCGCCATTCTGGCCGCTGTCCTCATCCACTGACGACGGGTAGGAAGACCGCGTGCGCTCGGCTTCCTCTCTCTGCGTTTGGTGTGATACCCCAACCCAGCGTCTTACGCTCTTCCAACGCTTGATCGTGAGCTGCCACTCAGGGTGTGCCCAGCGATCAACTCGTGGAAGCGTATACACTCTTCGTCAACTTCGACAGAACACTTGGAGTACCATGTCGTCTGCTGTCAAGACATTGACCGCGTCCGTGGCGTTGGTGGCATTGGTGGCCACGTCAGTCGTGGCGGCCACTGTTAGCACCAACATGCCCGGGATTTGCTACAGCGGGCCATCTCTCACCAGCACGACGCGCGGCGATGTCGCGCACGCGCTGCAGGACGATTTCAAAGCTATCGCGGCTGCTCACTTCACCAGCGTGCGCACATTCAACGCGCAGTTCAGCGGCATCAATGTCGTTGAAGCCGCGCGCAAGGCGGACTTGAAAGTTGCCATTGGCGTCAACGCCAAGGATCAGGAAGCTGTGAGCAGCGAAATCGCAGCAGCCGTCGATGCGGCCGCCAATTACCCGGAGCAGGTGGCAGTCATTTACGTTGGCAATGAAGAACTGAGCAACGGAATGGGCGTCGTTGCGCAGCGCGTGAAGAAGGCCTTGAGCGGCACTCCTGGTGCGCAGGTCGCCGTTGGCTCGGTACAGCGTGTCCATGAGTGGATTTCGTCACCGCTGGCGCGCGAATTGGCTGATGAATGCGATTTCGTTGGTGCCGCTATGCACTTGACCGGAGAAGAGAAGGACATGCTGGCATCGCTCCAGTCGTCCTGGAAGCAGTTCAAGACTATGTACGGCGCCAAGGCCCGACTGGCCGAGATCAGCGTGCCATCGGTCAACGCTGAAACCCGGGCTGTGGATGCCATCCCCGAAAGCATTCGTCAGTGGGCCGCAAGCATCAACCCGGACGCTGCATTCTGCATCTCCGCGGTGTCCGCGGGACGTGTCCCTGCTCGTCGATTGACGTCGTCATCTGCTTCGTCAGGCTCGGGATTGTCCTCCCGTGAAGAAGTCGTCGAAGTGGGCGACATCGAATTCCCAAAGACGAACTCGACTAAGCCGCTGGCGTCTAGCCCGCCATCTACGCAGACGCCAACTGCCACGCCTGTGCCGACACCAACCACCACGCCTGTGCCGACACCAACCACCACGCCTGAGCCAACACCAACCACCACGCCTGAGCCAACACCAACCACGACGCCTGAGCCAACACCTGCTCCAATTCACGAGTCTACCGGTATGTTCGAGACCCTGTACAGCATGCTCCGCAAGATCAAGGCGACCGACTCGTCGTTCTCAGGCAGCGACGACGACAATGCCACGGTCAGTGGTCAGGCGAAGAACACGTCGGCGCCAACGCCAGCACCAGTGCCAACTGTTGAGCCAACCCACGCGCCAGTGCCGTCGACGAGCCCTGCACCATCGGCGAGCCCTGCACCATCAGCCAGCCCTGCGCCATCAGCCAGCCCTGCGCCGTCGTCGACAAAGTCGAACAACAGCACGAACGCACCAACGCCAATCCCATCGCGCAACTCGAGCGACAGCCCGGCACTGCCAACGGCCACGCCAACGATGGCTCCATTGCCAAATGTGACCAACAAGACAAGCGAATCCACGATCAACTCTTCGGATGCTTCGTCGTCGACCAACGGCACGGAGTCGCCGACGCAACCACCAACTAACCACCACGACTGGTCGTCCCAGAGCGGTTCGGGCTCGTTCGCTGACGGCGACGCCGGCGACGCCGGTGTGAGCCCGAACTCTACAAACAGCAACGACACGATCATCAACAATTTTGACGACCTCGTCGATGTGGCCAACAAGACTGACCTCCTGGATGGTAGCCAACAAGCGCCAGTTACTGTCGTGCCAGCACCACAACAATTGCCAGTGCAGCCACCGCCACCGCCAGCGCCACCAGCCAACAACCCGCCACCTGTAGCACCTACGGCCGCGCCTACACTCACACCTGCGGAGGAGAAGGCGAAGAAGGAATTGGAGGCTCGCGAGGCGCGGTCCAAGGAGGCACGCGCTGTCTCAGGCAAGACGGACACTCCGTTCGTGATGATGGCGGCGTTCATTGGTTTCGCCGGTATGGCAGCTGTGGCTATCATTGCCGTGTATGTACGACGTCGTGAACCTGAGCAAGATGTGGAATGCGGCCCTACTGCCAACTCCACGACCGAAGTGCGAGATTCCGAATCCAGCGTCTACAACGATCCATTGGGCACACGCTACTCCAGCATCGTCATGATCACGCCCGCTGGGGATGGCATCTGCATCTTGTAAGCGGAGAGGGAGAGCTTCCATTTTGGGACATTCTCGCTCTCATTCCCTCATTCCACCAACGCTCACTGCACAGTTTTGAAATCTTCGACGGCGAAGGCTTTTTGAAGTTCTGAAGCTGCCGCCTCCGCCGTCGAGCCTTCTTGATTCGCGGAACAAAGGTTTTAGACCCGATCATCCGATTATATGAACAAACGTTATCCGCCATGAGCGAATGCATCACATAGAGTTCCCACCTTCGCAGTGTGTATTCGTGCTTTCATATTTGATTTTCAGTGGTGGACTTGACTTCAGATACTGATATGCCACATCGATTGTCTAGTCTTTCCAGATCGTCAGTCCGGCTACGTATCGAAACAAATGACCGTAACCGAAGTTGTATCGTTGAAAATACATGGGAAATTCATGTAGTTCGTCTCAACCGACACATTACCAGGTTCGAGCACGTCTGGATGTCGGAGAAAATATCCTGCGCACCGGGCGCTGAGGTAAGAGATCAGAACGGGGATGCGTGGAAGTTTGTATTAGTGTGGCCTTCATCAGCACTGATGATGTCGGTGTTAGTCACTCAAGTCGAGCTAGGTATTCTGCGAGATCTTGACACCGTAACAATCGTGACCCCTCCTGTTGCACGTGGGGCGTTCGCTTGACACAACCCAGCGCTTAGCTTTCGACCAGGTTTGAAGCATCCTTCGAGAGCACAGCGGGTGTGTGCGCCCAACAGACAGTCCGAGATACCGCAATGTTCGTGCAGCTAGGAATGCTGCAGCGAAGTGCCACCGTCATGAGCACAATAACGCCCCCCGAGACTTGGCGCGCTTCGTGCAATCGCATAAAGTGAAGCCGCTGTGTTTGCAGCAACGTCCGTACCTTTTCGCGCGTTGGGTACAGCCAGGGGTCGAGCATTTTCGATTGCATCGCGCGACCTACACAACGCAACGTGGTGTGATCCACTGCATCCAAGCAAGGATGTCCAGCTATGTGCTCACGTGGGAACCGTGAAGATAGCTATTGCATGCCGCAAACGATGGAAAGCCACGCTGCTCTTGCCTCGTTCGAAAAGCTGCAGGTTGCACGTAAGCCAAACGTTGTAAAAGTCGGCCTTCGGGTCCAGCTTCACTGATGTCGTCGTTGGTGACCTCTGTTCCTCGCTGCTCGCAGGAACAGTCTTGCATTGACATTGTGCGCATGATGCGAGCGGCAATGACGGGGCGATGCATTGCTGCTCTGCGCCAATTGGAAAGTGCAGTTAAACTCATGAGCGCCAGATAGGTCGCGGCTGAGCGCGGAGGTGCGGACAGTTATGGGAACGTGTTGTACGCATTCCGGCAGAAGAAACAGAACGACATGCACCAACGTAAACCCAATCACCACCTTCCCAAGCTGTTTTGCCTGCCCCACTCACAACGACGTCGTTGTCGGCGCTTCGATTCCATTTATACGAAGAAACATTAGTGACCGGCCCATAAGGCATCGGCGGTAAAGGCGAGCCACCAAGCGATGAGATACTTATCTCTCGAAGTAAACTGTCTCGCATGAAGGAGAGAATACTTCGCAGATAAGTTTGCTTGCCAGCGGCAGTGGCTGCGAGAGAGCGGCCTTCCGAGGCCCGTCTACACCAATGTCGCTAGTCCTAGCCTGACGATTCCGTAGTTGCGAATTGGTTCCCACTGCGAAAATAGCGCCCAAAACCGAAAGATGCATGCGTCAAAATATGACGCACCGTGCGTGGTGCCTGTGCCAAATGGTGCAAAATGCGTCAAGTGTTGACAAATTCAATGAGTGCGTCCTTCGTTGACTTTGATAGGAGGCATGGGAACGCGACAGCAGATGTCGACACATCTCCGTGTGACTCGCCGGATGACAGACTCCAGTAGTCTAGTCTTAGACTACTGGAGTCTGTCATCCGTAGTCTAGTCTTAGACTACTGGAGTCTGAAGTTATCCGGCGAGTCACTTCGTTCACGCCACGATCTGGCTACATCAAATCGATCTCTGTAGCAGCTTGATGCAACAATTTCTTTTCAATTGAGTTTCAAATGTCCCGACACGGTGTTGTCGTCCGCAAGTTGCGAGGTACCAACCCTCTACGTTGCTCGAAAAAAATGCATCGATTAGGAAATCACGCAGCCGAATACCAACTTCAGCCATCTCCAGTGGGTCGCTATGTGAATACTACGGTAATAAAACGAATAGATCACCGATTTCTGTCCCAGTCGGTGTTCTATTTCTATTCCTGTTTTTATCTAAGCTCTGGTGGCTATTCTGCGCACCGATAGATCACCGTTTCTATTCCTTGTCGGCAACATTTCGCGGCAGCTGGCAGCAGGTGCCGAGAAGAATGGGTCGAGGGCGCAAGTGGAGCTCCCGCGAAGATGAATCGCTAGTGCGATCATACATCGCTGTGTCAGAGGACTTAGTCCATAGCACCGAGCAAGTCTGCGACCTTCTGGACTGCAATTCATGACATTTTCAAAGCTGCACAGCCGAGCGACAGCGACGACCGATCGACACAAGCACTGCGCAATCGCTGGCACACAATTTCTCACGATGTTGCCGAGTTTGTTGGTTGCTATGCCATCGTTGATTCTTCGCAACGAGTCGGGCAAAGGTCCCGAAGACGTGTTGAGCGACGCTAAAATCCTCTTTTGTGAGCAACAAGGGATGGAGTTCGCCTTTGTCGAGTGATGGCAAATACTACGCAAGGTGCCCAAGTTTACGTCCGCGATGAAACATTGGCACCCCAAGGGCCCCGACAGTGTGTGCGAAGAATCGGAGCGGGCGCCCGATGGGACGAAAGAAAGCGAAAGAGAGTCATCGTTTAACTGGAAGTGACGACAGATATTTGTTGCGCGAAGTAGTGCAGGAGAATAACTCACGCAGTGATGCACTGCTTTCGATATAAGACCAATTTGCTTGAGACCCAAATGGACATAGAGTTGTTCCGCATGGAGCCCAATGCTCCTGAATCAGTGGCATATTTTGCAGCATTGCGCCGCCAAAGGCTAGAAAAACTATTGTTCGATCCTGCATCGGATCATACAACCGTAGCCAGAAAACGCATTGATTTAGATGGATATGTGGCACGCAGCGCACAGATCTGGAGGATCTCACCACGCTTGAGATCCCTCAGATAGGATTTGGCGCTCATCACTTCGAGCGCCATCAACTCTTCTAGCTCCGAGGGTGGGGTTTCCACTCGGAGCTTGTGCAGGCGACAGCACCATGACTGCGATGGCCTCGTCACTTGAAATGTTAGAGTCTTCCCCCTGCACAGACTCATTCCCGTGTCAGCCACTTGATGACGCTGACTTGTGACAAGTGCGACGAGCAAGTTTGGACTTGCTGGCGCTACGACCGGAGACGCGTTGCTCTCTGCGACGCTCAATTTGAATTGGGGGATCAAACCGCCCAAATTCACACTCTTCATTGCGGTCCAACCTGAGTTGGACCCACCGCGACGACAGATGCTTGTCGACGCTGGGACTGATGCGCCCATCGGTTCTTTTGAGGGTCTCCTTGAGTGATGCAACCGCATCACGCTTCGACTTGGACGTTGGGTACACTGCTCCAACGTCTTTCACGACGTGCGCCGGAGTCACCGCTCCGGGCTCTGCCTTCTTCTTGCAGACCGACGCCACTGCATCGGTCGTTGTCACTTTCTGGCTAGCGCTCGGTTTCATCACGAGCGCTGGGGTCCGATCGCGGGGATGCACATTGATCAATGTGCATCTAATGATGATTGATCCGCTTCTCTTGGAGTGGTGTTGATCGACACTACGCTGCCCTTCACCCAGTCGACTTGTGGCAGGTACTTCGCCAAAGAAGACGTTCCAAGGATGACATCGAACCTGTCATCCAGGTCCATGAGGATGATCATCCTCCCTCCACATACCGAATAGTCGAGGTGCGCAACGCACTTCGGCATCTGCATCACCGACCATCAGCGAGGCGCAACATAAGTCGAGGCGCCTCCATCACCATTCACGACTCACAGCACCTCGTCGAACAAAGTTGCTTGACGCACCCGAGTCGAGCAGCGCACGAAGCGGCTGATCTACTCCCTTCACCTTGAGCTTGGGAAAGATGAGCCCACTTGCTCTCTTTTCAAACTGCGCAGACTTCACGTCGCGCACCGCGGGCGGTGCGCTGGGGCCCTGGCAGCTGCTGTCTGCAGCAGCAACCACCTCTCGCCCGTCAGTAGGGCGGGCCGCGCCTACTGACTGTCTTCGTTTTTAGCCTTCCTACTTCGAGGAACCGTTGCCACCGGAAGCAGATTGAGCACCGCGGCTCGGAGCAGTGTCGTGAAGCTAGCTCAAAAACGCGTGTGCTTGGCGTATGCGGCACGGCTTGAACAGCTCACACGAGCAACAACAATTCTTTCTTCTTCTCAGTGATCCCGCTCCTTTGAATCGGAGGCCCGAAAATCCACACGCACGGTGCTAGCGAAGCCCTTCACACAACTTCGCTGTGAGCGCTGAGGCAACGGAACTGCTCCTGTGCGATCTTTTTCCCTTCTGCTGCGGATTCCCCCAATTATTGGAAATCCGAGCCAAGTTGCTGTGCTACAAAGACCAAGTGACAGTCGTACTTAGGCCACCGCACTGGCAGCTCGAGGACCCCTCCGACGACTGGGTCTGTTTGCTCTGCACGCTCACCGATGTACGCAGTAGCTGGTAGATTGAGAAGTTTATGCGTTCTCTCTGGGCCGCAAAGCACAAGCCCAAAGTGACCACGAAGGGGCCGCGACTCCTCGCGGCAGTGGAGTGTCCTCAAGATACTAACTGGGTCCCTACTCCCACTAATACTTATTGCTACTCAATACTAATTGGAAATTTCAATGTGCAATGCACGGCAATGGGCCATCCGTGATTGCTCTTCGACGTTGGCTCAGGTTTTTGAGTGTAACAAAGACCAAGTGACACTGGTATACGTTGTGCAGGTTCCGGGACATACGTTGGTGCTCAGTGTGTACATGTTGTGCTCAACATCACATCCGAACGCAAAAGCTGGTCCAAAGCCTTGGCCCGTGCCGCACACGCATGAACTTGGGCGAGAAACAAGCTGAGCAACACGGCGCGAATGCAGCAAGCAGCACAAGACCAAGATCGAGGCACAGGCGCACAGCAACTGAGGAACACTGCCTTCATTCAAGTAGTCTTGGTACGCAACAGAGTAGCTGCAGCAACTCCAACACGACATCTTGCGCTCCTTGCGTCACTTTTCTCTCAATACAGGCCTTCAATTGGTGCTCTTGGATCAGCAACACTTCCTGTTGTAGCTGGATGTTCACACCGTCATGCTCCCCACACGTGTGGCTCGCTTGGTCACTCAATCGCACTCAAAGAGCCAACACAACACCCCATCAGCAGGTCGACGTTCACTGTTTCCCAGACAACGCAGCACAGACGCACACAATGACCACCCAACTGACCACACACATCGGCGCACTCACTGCGCTTCCATCGGTGCCTTGCTCGCCTTCAACGGTGCTCGCCGTACCGAGATATCCGCCGCGCAGTGCGCGCACTTCGTCCTCATCGCCGTGCATGTGCTTCCCGCACCATGCTCGGGCCGATCTCCCTGGAAACCCGGCACGCCAGTCCGTCATCAATGATGTGTGTGCGGTGTCACACGCTTGTTCCCACTTCGCCGCGGCTTTATCCGCCCCTCTCCGCGGCTTTATCCAGCTGTTTGTGGCCGCGAACCCAACCCGCGGCTTTGCGCATCCGCCTGTCCCCGAAGCCAGATTCGACCATCATTCCTGCCACAAATTTGGCTCGAAATTCAGGTGTTACAAGACCAAGAGATGGGAAGCAGCATCGATGGAACCTTGAATCTCCACCCGACGCAACCTCAACCCACACACGTCGCACACCTCGCACACGTCATCGAACCATCCACGCTTGGCTCAATTTCCCCGCTGTTACAAAAACCAACAAACACCAAAGCACCCAGTCGAACCCAGTCGAACGCGGGAAAATCCGGGCACTTCACCACAGCAGGTGCTCGGCACTTCGATACCAGATGCCCAAGGCGCTGGCATCTGAAACACTTGATCTTGGACAAGTCACGTCGTGACTTGTCCCCGCGCTGTCCCGGAGTGATGGCGTCGATGTACATCGGCTCCGGGCCGTCATTGCGATCCGATGGTGGGTCACGGAAGCCCTTGAGGTTGGACTGCTTCAGTCCAAACTATTCACGCAACGCCGCGTTGATGACGTCGTCCAGCGACGCAGGCGTCTTGCGAAAGAGGATGGTCTTCACCTGACCATCTCGTAGGCCGGCCATGAACACAGCGAGCTGTGTCGTGGCATTCACTGGGGCTGTCACAATGGTTGACAGCAGATACCTGACCCGCTGCACGTATGCATGCGTTCCTTGTCGTAGACGACGAAACTCCACGCGCACCCAAAATCCATTCTCGGGTGGCTCAAACGCGAGCTGGAGCTCACGCTTGAACTCCTGCAGAGTCGAGAATGCGCTTGGGTTGGCCAAGCGCTTGCCGAAGGCCCATGAACGGACACGTCCAGCCAGCCTGGACATGCCATACGCGACTTGAAGCGCGGGGTCTGTGAGTACCCGCGCAGCGGTGGCTGTCTCAATTTCGACGAACCATCGCAGAAGCGGCTCCTTCGGCGAGCCGCTGTAGGTCGACGTGTCAAGCTTGACAACGTCGGTCTTCTTGTGATGCGCGGCCACCGGACCGCGCATCTCGTGCTCAATTTTATTCTCCATGAAATTCAGAGCAGCTGCACGCTGCTCGACAGGAGTCATGGTCCGGAGGAGGTGCTTGACTGGCGCCTCCCCCAACGCCTTCTCCATACGCATCAGCGCCGACCATTTCCCCTCCGATAGGCGGGGGAATTTCTCATGGAGGATTGAGACCCGTTGGGTCTCCAACACCTTGCGGGGCTTGAGGCGTTGCCATAATGCAACGCAAAGAAAGAGTCGTTGAAAGGACCAACAAGTGCTACCAAGTGTAACGGGACTATCAATCCCGTTACCACAGCGTACACTGTGTGCAACGCGAGGAAGCGTGTTGCTTGAGCGAGGTTCCTCGCTCTGATGACCGCACGTCCCTGCTGACGTACGCAATGCGTGGTTGGTGGGAAAAACTGAACTGAATATATTGTTGGGTTCTTATATCATACTAAGAAATATACCAAACCTACATGTCCTACATATGTAAAATTTGTATCTGTTCCTACTGAAGAACCCCATTGGCTGAAAATTCCCAACCTTTCAGCCAATCATGTGATGGGACCAAATGGCCCATTACAGCAGCAACCGGAGCAGCGGCAACGACAGCCGCTGCAGTCGAAGCAGTCGAAGCAGTTCAAACCCGGAGCTCCGCGTCCATCTCGCGAAGCTCGCCCATCAGCATGTGACGCTCACGGTGCACAACCTCCACGTGGCCCTGCGTCACATGCTCTCGCGTTGCAGCTGGAAGGTGCAGATGTCCCGGAGCTCGCCTTCTTTTGAGCCTGAGCCGCTCGGTGAGCGACTCCGCACGCTCATCTTCTTCAGGTCTTCCGAGCCAACACGCAGTTGACTCGCTCTGTGTCTTCGTGCAGCCGCAAGGATCGGCTGCCAACTTCTTCGCAAGATGCAGTCTGTTCGCAGGGACTACACAGCAAACTCCCCGACGTTCGCGTCGCGGACCATCACGTGCGGCTGTGTTGCTGGCCGCCGCTATTCTCAGTTTATCCCGCCTTTACACTTGAAGGGGGGATAATGTAATGGGCCAATTCGTCCCATCATATGATTGGCTGAAATGCGGATCATTATCAGCCAATGCGGTCCTCCAGTAGGATTAGGTATAAATATTACATATGTAGGTCATGTAGGTTTTGGGATACTTCTAAGTAGGATATAAGGACCCTGCATTCAGTTCTGGTTTTGCCACCAACCACTGAGGTCCTGACGTCAGCAGGACATCCGGACGAGTGAGCGAGGCCAACCTCGCTCAAGCAAGCTTCCTCGATTGCGCACAGCGTGTATGCTGTGGTAGCGGGGCTGTCAACAGTCCCGTTACACGTTGCTGACTGACTAGCTAGCTGGCGGGTTGGCTGGCTGCGTGATAATGTGGTGCGCTGGCTGCGTGATAATGTGGTGCGATCTAGCAACCCAAGCAACCACATCTGGCGTTTGCTGACGGGCATGCTGCCGCCACTATCGCCGTGGCAAGATGTGCTGCCAGCGGTTGTGGAGAAAACTTGCGTGTTGTTTGCACATGGCGTTGTCATGACATCGATCGGACTGAAAGTGAGCGACGATAATGGAAGCACAGTAGTAGTGTCGTGTGGTGGTCGTCGATATCAACCGACAGATCTCGAGCAGTTCCAGTGGCTTCCGAGATCCAGATTTGGTGGGATCTCGCTCGATAGCCCAGGTATGATCGAAATATTGCAGATATGGCCCCGGGATACTTTATTAGGTTATATTACTATATCGGTAGGGATAGGGGTATATTTTGTTCTTTTGTGGCCACGAACCCAT
>NSDO01000303.1:7330-101706 GCA_002286825.1 Lagenidium giganteum
GGTGCTGGAACCATGGGAGGGCCGGCTCTTGGCGCTGGACCCGGAACCATCGCCTCATCAGCAGGATGAAGAGGAATCGTCTGGTTTAGTTGAAGTGCTTCAGGCTTTTCTGTGGGCTTCAGAGGAATGCAGTTGACTGGATACAGCAGGCAACGATCATGGTCAGCGACGTTCACTTCACTGGAGCTTTGTGTCAGGCATCCACTTACGCCAGTATTGCCACTTGCTGAAGTGCACAGCGAGCCACATGAAGCGCAGTGTCTTCTTCCCCCTGCACTTCGCGACGTCGATTGGGACCTTGGCTGGGAATCCGGCTCCATACGCTCCCAGACAATCTGGGTTGCTCTGCACGAGCTCGTCGTCGCACCACGTTTCGCATGGACCCTGCAGAAAAACGAGCGTGAGATTAGCACAAGGCCACTAACTCGTATCGTGCGGGCCGCATACTTACTCGGTGCGTGGCTTGGAACCCCCACTTGCGACCACTGTGTCCCCACAGCAAGTTACCGTCTGCAGGAAGGTCCATCGGCTGGACATTTACGTCAGTAAAACCGCAGACGTTGTCGGATTGACCACGATGGCGAGTAATCATAGCACGCTCGTGGTTCTGCAAGAACGTGCGTAGGTTCTGCACCCCCGTTTGAGCGAACGCGTTCACGAGTTCCTTCTGGTTTTGCTCTGGAAAGCCATACCATCGGCGTCCTGGGTAGGCCTTAGTACCATCGATCTCTCCAACAAAGTCGAACATTTGAACTTTGGAGACCGAGTTTGGCTTCACCTTGGCTGCTGGTGCAAGCAAAATACCATGACCGGACACGTCGGATACCATGGTCAGAACGAGAACCACAGGTGCGAGCTTCATTTTAGGCGACGGTGCTTGGAAGGGTCGAGAAAAGGTAATGGGACTTGATTGTCGAGCCGTTGATTCGAAAGTGAGGATCATCAAGAAGCACCACCCGGATGCACCAGGATCGATTGCCTGGATCGGAGATGCAGTTGGTTTTGACGGGCAGTTGCGATAGTGCACGTGCCTGGCAAACGCCACACTGGTGTGTGGCTGTGAAGTGTGTGGGATTGCCATAGAGACACTGAGTGACCTATGCTGTCGATTAGTGCGTTTACCTGGTGACTACAGGGGATGACACACCACATCACATGAGGTGAAATCGTCTTGTTAATCTTGCTGGAATGATGGCGGCGTTGACTCGAAGCTCGCCTCACTTTTTCTGGGCCACGAAGCAAGCAATGTCAGCCTTGAAGACCATGAACATCAGATTATCATGAGAAGCGTCGAATTTCGGGAAATTACTAATAAGGGCCAACGAGGACCACTGTATGCCTAGCGCGAAAAGGAGTCCGTCCTTTTTCCACTAACGAAGAGATATAATACATCTCATCATATTATGATGAGTTGGCCTGCGCGGCGTCGGCCTCTCAGTGTCGTATCACGTCTCGTCCAGCCGCTTGATACCTCAACCATCTGGTTCGCAGTTGGTGGTTCAGCGAGTTTCTGGTGCACAGATGTGTGCCCCGTTAATCAGTCTTCGGACTGCAATGACACAGCTCTGGCTTCGACATCCAGAATGTGGTTTGCTGGGATCAACAGGGCACCGATTTGACTAAGAACCGGCTACAATATCATGCAAGCCAATGTCTCAGGTCTTCTCGGCTGACGTCGTTGTTTTGCCGCTACTTGGTTGCGCGGCTTTTACTAGTGGAGCATCTCCACCGCGATTAATAGGTGTGGATGGTCAATGAGCAGCTGAATTTCTTCGAGTTTGCAGTCTCCTTCTTCACCAATCGTTACTGTGACTGAAGGTTAAGCGACCCGGGGACTTGGGCGACAACCATCTTGCCGCGTGGGAAAGCATGGCACGATAACGAGGACTGCGGCGGTGTGCGAGGTGCCGGATCTTTTATATGGTACCGAGCATCGGCTCGTTGTGCATTGCGATCTGTGTGATGCACTGCTCAACAAGTAAAGCGTGGGAACCAGCAGAGTTCTTGCTTCAGGTTGGCTCATTTGCCTCGCAGTGAGCCTCCGTAGCTGTGCTTCTTACATGACGTCGACTCCAGGAGCAATGAACACGCGTCCATCTAGTCGTCCTTGAGGGGTTCGCAATGCAATCTGTTCCGACAGATGGGGGGACGTTCAGCGACTGACCCGTGAGTGGCAGCGTCTAGTGTCTGCGCCATGTAACGACGAGGTGGAGATACTCTTAGGACGAGTGCAGTGCTCACAGTGAAAGTGTCCACAACCTGCAAGCTTGAACATGACCCCAGCGATGTGACTTGAATAGATTAGCTCTTCCAGACAGTCGGACGGCCTCTTCTTTTGTTTGTAGAGGCATCACACCCCCAGACTGCGTCGGCGTGAGGAATTCTCAAATTCCTTGCTGTTGGTTCGCGAAGATCTACGTGACTGTGTTCAAACCACCAGAATCGGATTTGAGCTCGGTGCTGGTCAACGAATATCAACAGACTCGCGACTTGCGCAAAAGCTTTGAGTGTACGACTTTTCACAATTAGCCATCGTTATCTTGCTCCGCGTGATGATGCCCAGTCGTTGGATGAGCGCTATGTCCGCCTCGTCGCTTGACTTGGCCCACTTTGTTTTTGGATGAGATTTTGATGGCTTCACGCGTAAGCACCTCAGCCATCATGGCCTCATCCTCCATCTCCGGTGTTGTCGGCGCTTCTTGCAACGTGATGGTGCCGATACTACCGATCACGTCCTTCTTGTTGTCCACGACCAGACTCGTGTGTTTCTTGCCCTTGTGGTGTGAATGGTGATGATGATGGTGGCCCTTGTCGTTATATTCTTTTCCCTTCGACCGTGTCTTCGCTGGGAGGTCATTGATCTGTGTGGCAGCGCATGGTAGTGAGCAAGCTGATGCAAGTAGCGCCTGTCCTCCGTCGTGATACTCACCAGAGCGAAGTTGCTGTCTGGGTCACCGCGACCTCCCTCAATCTGCAAAGCAAGCCCCACTGTGAGATCGACATCACGACTCCAGCCACGACGGCGCAGTTACTGACCATATCAATCATTGCACACGCTCTGTCTTGGCAGACCATAAGAAGATTGGCAATGTCTTTGGGCTCGAGTGACTCGAACTCAGTCGTCAAGTTACTGTCCCCGTCAAAACCCAGTGGCGGTGGCCACAGTTGTGCAGCGGCAATCGCATCTTGGTGTGGCGTTCTGCATGAAGTGATGCCCATCAATTTGACAACACGTGCAGCACCTGCGATGATCTCTTTCGAGATCGTGAGATACGTGTTCTGAGTGCGCTCTACGCGCGCCAGCTCCACTTCAGCGACGCGCAGTTTCTCTTCCAGTAGCCGCGGGTCTTCGGTGATCGACGTCGCATTGGACAATTCCAGGGAATGTAGCTGTTCCTCGAGGTCTGTTTGGTGCATCTTGATCTGCTTCAACCGCGCTTCGTAGATCTTTGCTTGTTCTTCAAAGCTCTTGTTGAGCTCCTCCCGACTCACAAATTTCTGGAGAATGTGCTCCAATTTCGAGAAACCCGTCGCTTTTTGGATCTTTTCACACATTGCTTCGCATTGCTGCAGCGCAACTTTGGCGGCGAGCGACCGCGTGGACGCGGTCGTTGCCATCTCCGCAGCTGCCGCAGCCTCACCCTCGCTCATTGGCGCTTCAGCGTTGCTCACAGCAGTTTTACGCACGGACGCGATCATCTCAAGGCGTCGTTGGAACAGCTTATCTGTCGAAGCCTGTTCGTGTGCCATTTTCTCCCGTGAACGTTCAAGCTTCTCCACAACAGCACTCAGCAATCGCTTGCTTTTCTCGACTTCTTTTTGGATGATCGGCAGCTCCATAGTCTGCAAGTGATTTTTCTTTAGCTGCAACATCTTTCGCTCGTCGTTCAAGTCCTTGAGTTTCACTTGCAGCAACTTGAGTTCTTTCTTCATCGTTGCGAAGTGCGATGGATCACACGCAGGGAACTCCTCGCAGCCACGCAACAGGCGTCTGTGGTTCTTTTCCTGTCGGTCAATGTTGCGAATAATGCTCTCGAGTTTATCCATGCGCGAGCTCATTTCTTCCATGGCTTGCTTGGCCATATCAGCCTCGCGCATCGTGACTTCGTACCGCTTCTTGGTTTCTCGGATCTTCAGCTTGGTTGCCTGCAGTTGTTTCTGCTTCTTGCGGACCTCGATTTTCACGTTATCGAGCATCGTCTGAAGCTTCAGCACGACCTGGTAGTTGTAGGACTGCTTTACATGCCATTCGTTTTGTGGATAGTCCTGGAAATGTGCCGGTAGTCCAAATGCCGTCGACACATTAGCGATGGCATCGTTCGGGTTGATACTGCTGATGACGGCTTCTTTGATCATTCCGGCGGCCGATGGCAACAAAGTCTTGACGACTGTGTTGTTAGTTGGAGGTAGCGCTGGGACTACAATTTCAGGAATGAGCTCCAGTTGTTCATCATTGTTGTCGTGCTCGGCGTCCTCGCCTTCAGTGATAAACGTGGTTGCGTTTTCTGGCAGAGTCGGCATCGATGCGCTATTGGCAAGTGTCGAGCTGGGCAACGACTTGACCGACGACGCCAGCACGTTCTTGACGGCCAAGTAAGTGGATTTCTTGCGGAAAAGGTTGTCAGGTGACACAATCTGGTGTGTGTCGGTTGACGGTAGCTGAGAGACCACACTTGTGTGCTGCAGCGACTTGATCTTGGACGGACTCGTCGACATCTTGCGCTTGAGAACGCCGTCGGTGTCGAACATGCTCTTCTTGACGTCCCAAAAGCGTGGATCAAAGTGCACCGACGCCCGATGGACGAGCTTTTGAGAGTTATGGCGCAAATGAACAGCGCTGCCTCGGTGGTGGCCGGCGTGCGACTTGACCGCTCCATGATCGCCGTTGGTGTCCACGTCGAGGGTCACAGGATCTAGTGTTGGCGTGGCCGTCGTGCTGTCTGCAAAATGCTTGTCAGCGAAGGCGGTATGACTGGTGAGGGCACTACCAAGCCCATCGTGAGGTGTTGCCAGCGTCAGATTTGCGGCACTCGGGATCGGAGCACCAGTGGCGTCTTTGATCAAGATGTCTTTGCCGAGCGATAGCCACGGGAAGTGAATCCAGACCCAGCGCTGGTAGTAGAAGAACCAGTTGCCCGGCGCTTCCCGTTCTCGCGATGCCCCGTGGTGAGCGTTCTGTGCGTTGCTCAACGTGTTGAAGGAATCGATGGCCACAAGCAGTGGTGAGTCGCTGCTCGATGCTGGTGCCGACATGCCCGCCGACATTGGCATTGGCGCACCAAGAAAGCCCACGCCCATGCTCGCGGCGCTGGCTGTCGCTGCTGCCGCGTTGTTGGAAGACAGCGCGTGCGGCAGGTCCTCGACGAAACCAAAGCCATCGAGATGCAGCGACTTGAGGTCGAAAGGTGTGTGGTTGAACGCAGGCAGATGGCCCTGGTAGAACTGGCAGAAGTCGTACATGAACTTGGTAAGCAGAGAGAGCATCCTTGTGAACGTCTTCGTGGTCGGTTTTGTGGCCTTGTACCAGTCTTCCAAACTTTTTCCGTACTCGCGAACGATGTCAAACGGCGCCATGTACACTGGCGGGTCGGTGGACGAAGCGTGCGCGTCGTAGACTAGCAAAGGTCCGTCGCTCAACGTTTTCCAGTACCCAAACAGCTCAGCCTTGTAGTTGGCGGTGTAAAGCAACTGGAACATGGGCAGGTTGACAAGAACATTGCGCAGCGCGTCCCAGTGATAACAGCGCTTGAGGTGCCACGGCAGTTCTTCGACGCGTCGGAATGTCGTCGGATGGATCCTGAAAAAACGAATGAGCCAGTGATGATACTGTTGCTCTGCTTGTTCGCTACCGATGTAGCGCCACCAAATGACTTCGCGCAGTGTCTCTTTGCAGATCGGCAGTACCAGCACTTCTTGGACGAGCAACACGCCAAGGGCACGCAACGCCCGCTGCAACAGCTTCCATTCATCCTCGGTAAAGGCTGTGAGGCGCTCACGCGCCATGTTCCGCACGTTGCTGAACGATGCCTTGCGATGCAAGTATTGCGTCTGCTGTGAAGCACGGTCTTCCATCACAACGCCGTTGAGAATGTGGCGTAGCTCATTGAGCAGTAGCCCGTGGCGGCACACGAACAACAGGCTCAGCGCTTTCCCGAGCAGGATGCCCAGGCCAGGAACGTACTGGCCTCCGCACAAATACGTCGGAACGCCATCAAGCGACGAGCTTTTCTGAGCCACAGATGTATCGTCACCGCCCTTCGTTACCAGCGAAAACGGAGTGCGTACCCCGGTTGAACTGCTAGGGCGCATACCTGACGGTCGAATCGACATATCAACGCCGTCAGCGTTGTTGCCATTCATTTCGTCGCCCTGCAGCTCGCCATGCGTGGAGGCAGCGGGCACAAACAATTCCTTCGTCTCGCATGTTGCCTCAAGCGGCGCCACGTGGGCTTCGGCGGTGAGTGCACGCGTCAGCGTTTGCAGCTTGGTGCCCGGCGATGGCACTTCTGAGAATGTGAGCTCGAGTGGCCGCAACAACGGCGTCGTTGGTCGGCCTGTACCAGCTGTATCCACGTATTCAAACTCGCTTGAGCGTTGACCAGGCAATGAATTGTTGCGCGGTGACGTATTGACTTGTTTGGAAGCAATGACTGTGCGACGGCGCGATGTTGGGGATGGTGGGTTTGTGAATAAACTGAGTGAGTTTTCCTTCAGGAACTGCTTGGCGTCGTCCATGGCCTGCACATCTGGAAGGTATCCTGTTTCCATACAGCGAAGAATGGCCTCGAACAACTGACCGAGACTGTCGACGCTCAGCCATTGCTCGAAGACAACGTGAAGGTTGAAGCCTTCCTGGGCTGCCCACGCCAGACACGTGAGCAAAACCTTGAGGAATTGCGCGTTGGCTGTGAGCGGCAGACTGATGAGCGCTCGTTGCTGCAGCTCGTACATCTGGAACCCAATGATGCGAGTCTTAGTGAACGAGTCGCTACGTCCTGTTGGGCTGCCTGGTCCTGCCGCAGGCAGCTGCTTCCCTGCGCCTTGTTGTCGTGATGGGTCGTGTTTGTGCAAGAACTTGCGCGTAATGCGACGTCGCTCTTCCTCCAGCAGCGGCAGCACATGCACGATAGTCCAGTTGCGGCGGTTGGCTTCCACTTTGATGCGTTCGATCATCTGAGCATTGAGCGCAATGCGCTCGTGAACAGCGGCTGATCCTCCTCCCAACAACTTTGTGAAGGACGAGTTGGTCGTGCCCGAGAAGATAAGTCGCACATTGGGTGGGAAGGACAACGGCAGCCACTTGAGAATACTTTCGCCGTCGTTGGTGCGCAGGCGCTGGAGACCGTCAATGATAAGTATGACGCGGCCTTTGCGCGCGGCTGCTTCGAGAAAGCGTGGGAACTGCCAGCTCAAGCGCTCCTCAACCTCGGGAATGTCCTTGTTGAGCTCAAAAAACTCTTTGATCTCGCGCAGGATGCGTTCGAGCAGGTTAGACACGAGAAGCGACTGACGTGAGCAACCCACTACGTGGTAGAAGATGAACTCCGGATACGACGGCTGCCAGTTCTGGAACATCTTTCGTCGCCGCACGAGCCAGTTGGACAAGAACGTGCTCTTGCCGACTCCAGTCTCACCGAGCAACAGGATCGGGCCTTTGGCCTGGTGCATCGAGTCGACGTCGCAGTATTCATCCAAATCGCGCGTGAGTCGTGGGTTCTCGTGGTACACAAACTCACCCGTGCGCAGGCGACTGCGCATGAAGCCATAGTGAAACGTGCTTTCGAGATACGACAGCGAGTCCCAGCACTCGGAGGCATCGGTACTGCCAAGCACAAGTGGCTTGGGTGCTGTCGAGGCTGCCGTCGGTGAAGCCGCATGAGAGATAGGACTGCCGATCACGCTTTTGCGGCGCTCCATGGTGCTGTGCATCCACAGGCTCAGAGATGACCTACAACCCGGAGGTGTTCAACGGACGAAACCGATGGCGCGCCGTTGATGGCCAAATGCGGCGTCCCCGACTTCCGCTGGGACGATCACCCGTCTACGCCAGCAGAGAACAAATGCAGTCTTGACAGGCATATCAAGCAGACAGTGATGAATGCGAATGACGGAAGAGCACCATTGTGAAATCACCGAATCCTGATGCATTGTTGTCGCCAATCTAGACATTCGCTAGAAAGGGCCGGCCGATGCTGGAGTGCTTTGGGAGAGACTGCTAAGGCATGAGCTATATTATATAACTTGAGAATTACGTTGATTGACTCTGTAGCGGTATGGGCATTGAGGCCACAACCAAGACTTCCGATGGTCAAGACTGTGAGGGATTTGAGAAGGTAAGTTCATAAGATGGCGTACGAGTGACCATCCGTTGCGATGATCTCTACGTGTTGCCCCTCGGCGGCTGCGCTGGCCAAGTCCGAGAGTCGGGACGGCGGTGACAGCTCGTAGTCATCCAGCCCCCGAGGAAAGCTAGGTCCACGACACATGTGTCGCCGACACAAGTCGGCCACGGCCATATGTCCACGGAGTGTGGCTAGCATGAATGCGTCCAATCCACGCGCATTGCGCTCGTGCACGTTGCTGCCAAACTCGAGCAGCAACTCACAGAGCTCGAAGCTGCCGTTCTCGGCAGCGATATGAAGCGGCGTGGCACCGCTCAGAGGGTTGGCCGTATTGACAATCGCGCTGTGCTCGATCAGTACGCGAAGGATCGGGAGGGACCGGCTGGCCACGGCTGTATGCACGGCAGAGACACCAGCTGGGCTGCGGTAATTGACGTCAGCTCCAGCACCGAGTAGCATTCGCACAACTTCTTCATGGCCGTTGCTGATCGCTCCAAGCAACGGCGTCAGATGCAAGTGGTCGATCACGTTTGGATCTGCACCGTGTTCGATCAGGAGCATGACAACGTCTGCGTACCCTGCACGGCTTGCCAAGTGGAGAGCTGTGGTACGGTTCCAAAGAACAGCGCCGTTTGGGCTTGTCCCACGAGCTAGCATTGATTGCACGGCGGTCGTGTGACCAGTTCGACTTGCTAGCAACAGCGCGAGCTCCCATTGCCGGGTTATTGGCAGCTGCTGCACTGCCATTCCTGGTAGCACTTCGTGCGCCAAGTCGTGTGCATGGCGAACTAGTAGATCGTCGCGATAGTCTTCGAGGAATGACAGTTTGGTCTTGACATCGGCTGCGCGGATCTTCAACTTTGGCAGCGTCGATGACGGGTGTCTCACGGTGTTGGCGAAGCTGCCATTGTTGTCGCGAGTGTTGTGTTCATGTTCTTGTCGATGATCCTCATCACCTTCCTGCACCTGGGTTTGTCCCTCGTCGTGTGTCGGATTTTGTTCGTCGACACTTTCTTGACCTTGTGCCTCGTCGTCGCGGGCTGGTTGGCCCGGAACGTGGCCTGGTTCGACGTCTTCAACTCGTTGCTGTTCATCATCATCGTCCACTTCAGAGTCGACGTCACTTTCCGGGTCGTGCATTAGAGTTTGCTCGAGAAACCCAGAAATGCTCCACGCAAATTCTGTCGTCACGAGTTGATTCTGCTGTTCCAGATACAGCGTCACGGTGCTTGGTCGATAGCAGTTAAAGTCTGCTTCCTCGAGCAAGTCCTCATCTTCTGGACATGGCTCCAGCATCGGCACGTCGTCGTTGTCATCGTCGTCAATGTCAACGTCTTGCTGGTCACGAGTGCTGCGCAACCAGCTTTCAGTCGACTCTGTCGTGTCACTGCGTTCGCTCTTCGGGGCAACTGGATGAGGGTGGTCGTCCTCCATTTCATCCTCTGGGAGTGACACAGCCGTTGGGCGCAGGCTACTGCGTGCGATGTCGCGCCGCATGTGATGATCGGCTTTCCACCCTTCGTACAGCAGCGGTGACCGCTGAATCAGCAGGGTGCGCAGTTCGTCGTCCACGCCCATGAACTCGGTCACGAGGCGGAGCACGACGCATTGCTGGGAGTTGTCGATGCTCTGCAGGAAGGACGGTGGGAAAGCGTTGAAGAACTCGCGGATGCACACGAGGAATCGTTCCAGCGCACGCCGTCGCGACTCGAGCGTGCCCTTGGACGAGCGTCGAAGCACGAGTTTGCGTGGGAATGGATAGTCGAGCAGCACCGAGTGCAGACGCGAGAACGGGCAGAAGGAACGACTGCATGTACACACGCACGAGGAGCTCCAGCGCAACTCGAGGTGCGCCATGGTCCCGCGGTCGAACAGCGGCGCCGCCGATGTCATGGATGCACGCGACACAGTACCCGCACAAGGCTTGGTGGCCTTCATGAGCTCCTTCCACAGTCGCCGGAACTGCGAGTAGGAGCGGTACGCTATCTCAATGGCCAGCGGCGCAGTGATGTCGTCGCCGCCATGGTCGCTGTAGAGATCAGCTTCGTTCAAGTTGTTATTGTCGCCAGGCAGGTAGTCGCGCGACAGCTGGATGCAGAACTGCTCCTTGCTGTTGCGGCGCTCGTGGCGTGGCACCGACACGTCGTAGATGCGTAGCCAGCTCATGCATTCGCGTAGAGAAGGACGCCGTGCTGGCGTGGGCGAGTGAGTGCCTCAACGCCGCCGACCAACGAAGGCGTTTTGATCAGCGACGTCGCGGTATTCGCCGTGTTGCTTGCAGAGTCCTCGCGCCAGTCACCGCGCGTGCTGAGCAACGCAACAAGGCGCGAAGGTTCGCCTCGCCTTCTCCATGCGGAACAGTCGGTTCTTCGCGAAAAAGACCAGTGCAGCGACTGCTGAACAGTCCACCAGCGCCCTCATCAACCGAACGTCGCATGCGCCTTCGAGACAACACTGTCATCGATTATTGCAGCCTCTCCGCCGCCGCATTTGCACTGTTCCCTCCATCACAACGCATTGATTGACGATGCGTGCATCCATCATCAACGACGGTGATGGATGGATGATGGATGGCTCCATCCAACACACCTCGGCTGATGAGTGAAGGTCCAGGTCATCGTCAGTGGTGTGAAACACAGGCCGGCCTGTGGCGCGCGTCGCAGCCTGGACAGATGGGCTCACTGGACTGGATCGTTGTCCCAGCCGTGTTGCGTGCATGAGCATGTGGTCGAGAGCGCGTTCAGCGGCGTTTGCGCGGTTGCAATCGAAATCGGCCGCGATTGCACTGTCGAGCGGTGCGTGGAGTGGAACTGCAGCGCACATCCCAAGTTTCCTCGGACCGCGCACGACTCGCCGCTCCATCGCATCAAGCGCCGCCGCTTCAGTCGAACGTTCGAGACCCGTCGCCACCATCATGCCGCTGATCGTCGAACGCGTGACCTCGTCTGAAATGAAGCAGGAAGCGATGAACGTGCGCTTCCGCGTGTTCGTCGACGAGCAGAAGTTTGCCGCCGAGATCGAGATCGATGAACAGGACGACCTGCCCACGACCGTGCATTTCATTGGCAAGGACTCGGAGACGAACGAGTACGTCGCAGTGGCGCGCTGTATGGTTGACAAGGCCACCCGCAAGGGCAAGATTGGCCGTGTCGCCGTGCTCTCCAAGTGCCGAGGCAAGGGCTTTGGCTTCCAGATCATGCAGGGCATTGAAGCAATTATGAAGGGCGAGGTGGACTCGCTGAGCATGCACTCGCAGTACGACAAGAAGGGCTTCTACGAGAAGTGCGGCTACCATTGTCCAACCGACGAAGTGTTTATCGAAGAGGGGGTGGAGCACTGCTTCATGACCAAGACAATCGCATAAGAAATCATAGAGTGCAGCGTAGTCTGTCGATAATACATCAAAAAATTCCAAATACACCTCCGTGACAGCAGCATTAGCCACGTGTGGATGGTACAGCTCAGAAGATCGGAGCTCCAGCGGTTCTGAATGCCCTCGCGTGTGTTCGTTTGAGTTGATTTATTGATCTTGATCGGAAGGGCGTGGAGGAGGACTTCGCGTTGTAGACGTTCTTACCTCTCGGTGGTGCTGGCCATGCATTCACCGCACGCAAGTCCGCAGTGGTTGACTGCATTCAGGCATGGTTTGATGATCAAGCGTGAGCACGAGATCTCTTTCATTGAAGATACTAATGTTGGAAACACCGACCATTATGTTTCCTCCTTTTGTCGTTATTGAATTCATTTCTCGCACATCTTTGTTTGTCCAATGGCCCATGAAACATTTCCAACCATTTGTTTGCCGTGTGGTGCACACGATCTGCCACTTCATGCTACCACTTCATTATCTTTTCGAGGTGAAGAAGGGGGAGAAGCGCGAGCCAAAAGCCAAGAGCCAAGCGCCGTTGCCATGACCGACACGACGCACGCGCCCAAGAAGGACGATGCCAAGGCCGAAGGCCAGGCCGCCAAGGTGGCCGTGCACCCTAAGCTGCCCGAGGAAGTGGTCACGCACCCGCTCGTGCTGCTCAGCATCGTCGACCACTACAACCGCGTCGCCAAGGACACGAGCAAGCGCGTCGTGGGCGTGCTGCTGGGCTCGACGTTCCAGGGCAAGTGCGACATCACCAACTCGTTCGCTGTGCCCTTCGACGAGGACCTGCGCAACCCCAGCATTTGGTACTTGGACCACGACTTCCTCGAAAACATGTATCACATGTTCAAGAAGATCAATGGTAAGATCGTGCGAGATCGATACCCCCGTCACGCGATGTTAAGGCTTGTTATGGCTGTGGTGGCAGTCGCTAACTGGCGTTGGTTCACGCAGCGAAGGAGTGTATTGTGGGCTTCTACAGCACGGGCCCAAAGATCCACAAGGCCGACCTGGAAATCGACGAACTGTTCCGTCGCTATTGCCCAAATCCTGTGCTGGTGATCTGTGACGTGCGCCCGAATGTCGAGGGCTTGCCAACGACCGCGTACGGTTCCATCGAAGAAGTCGAAGAGGTAAAGGCGACGCGTTGGTTGATGCCAGGTGTGGTGGTGGTGGTTGGTTGGTGCTGAATGTGCGTGATGTTGTCATGGATTTCAGGACGGCAAGGCCATCAAGCGCACGTTCAAGCACATCAAGTCGACCATTGGCGCGTACGAAGCCGAAGAAGTCGGCGTGGAGCACCTGCTGCGTGACATCAACGATCCATCTGTGAGCTCGCTGGCAGGACAGGTCAAGCACAAGATGACCGCCTTGGCGGGTCTCAAGGAGCGTCTGGAAGAGATGAAGACGTATCTCGAAAACGTGCTGGCGGGCAAGTTGCCTCCCAACCATCAGATCATTTACAACATGCAGACAATCTTCAACCTGTTGCCCAACCTGAATGTGGACTCGTTGGTGCGCTCGATGTTTGTCAAGACGAACGATATGCACTTTGTAAGTCCCGTTTCCAGCTGTCGTTGTTATCAGTGAATGAGCTAACTCGGAACTATTCCTCAGGTGATCTATTTATCTTCACTGATTCGCTGCACAATTGCGCTGCACAACCTCGTGAACAACAAGATCAAGTACAAGGAGCTGGAAGAGGCAGGTTTTGCCGACAAGAAGGAGGAGAAGAAGGACGAGAAGAAGGATGACAAGAAGGACGGCAAGGCTGCCGCAGGCTCGGACAAGGCCAATGATAAGAACGCAAAAGCCAAGAAGGCACCGTGATTGACCTTTCTCGGTAAAAAGGGCGAATACACCTGGAGCACCAGTTCGGTTGCAACGTTTGGAGTTCGTTCATAATGTCCTGTCTATTGTGACATCAGATCCAAAGATGCAAATGCGTACATATCAAACAACCGAACTATGACTGGCGAATGCTGAACGGATGGGCTTCCGTGTTGAAGACATACTTGTCGAGAGGAATCACGTCGTTGGGGGCTTGCAGCAGGTAGTGATACTTGAGCGTCTCGGCCAAAAAGAAACTCTCCATCTTGTCCTCAACCTTGGCAGGCATGCGAGTCACATCGAGAACCGCTCCGTATCCGTAGTTGGTCTTGGCATTCTTTTCCAGACTCTGAAAAATCTCCCAGCCGTAATCGCGATACTTCGGGTCTTTGGTCGTACGCCACAGGTAGAACAAGCTCTCGACGGTCTCTGGTCGCAATCGGTACTTGGCGTCGGTGACTCGCATATTCGGGAAGCGAATGATATCTGGAGACAGTCCTGTTGGCTGCCGGTGGTACATTTGATAGCAGGTCTCCATGAGCTTCTTGGACAGATCCAAGTGTCTCTTATTCTTTTCGACGGCCGTTGGATCTTGGAGCGTGCCGAGAGCCAACAGACCTGGAACAAAGCACAATAGATGATCCATTTGATTGGTTTCCTGTTCACCAAAGCACAAATGTCAGTATTTAGCCGTTTTCGACCATTCCGCGCAGGACACTTACCATTTCCGATGGCACGCGCAATTCCTTCAAAAAGTACAGCTTGTCTTGTTCTGAGTAATACAGCAGCAGTTTTTCCATTCCGTCCACTGCATCGTCGTAGAACTTGCGCAAATACTTGTCTTGTTCCCTCTTGCCGCTGTAGACATAGACCTTCAGCAGATATTCGTAGAAGGAGTCACCTAGAGCTCCGAAAGTAATCGTGCTGGAGCCGCCGATGAACTTGCCCGTGTGAGAGTCAAAGTGAACAGGGAAAAGCCCCGTGTTCTTGTATGAGCCTTCACGCTGAAGGATCTTGTAGAAAGCATCGCCCATAGTGGAATATGACGAATCCCCCGTGATATCCGACAGGTAGCGCATCTCCAACTGCAGCGATCCAATGTCAGCAATATGAGCTCTGTGGATGCCATCAACAACGACACTTAAGCATCAGCCAATTGACTAGCGTACAAGCCAGTATCGCACTTACTTGTAACCAGCCCACTGAGCGAATGTCTTCTCCTTTGTGCGAGGGTTAAACAGCGTGTAGAACACACCTTCGTTTTTGTCATACGCAGGCGTAAGCAAATCAACCAATTCCTTCGCCTTATTCTTGAAAACCTCGTCCTTGGACAGGTCGTACGCGCTCAACAAACCACCAACTTCACGGATGATTGTCTCGAAAATGGACAACTTATCCCTCGCGTTCTTGCCCAGATGCGAAAAGCTCAGGTGGTCGCGCACGTAGTCTCGGGCACGCCAGAACTCATCCTTCATGCCCATAATCCACAACGTGTCCATGCCATCCACCAGCGAGCACGCAATGTCACCCCACACGTTCGCCAGCTTCTCACCAGAGATCGGGCCAAGTTCGTCGCCACCAAACGCGAGCTTCTCGTAGTTTCCCCACGCAAACTGCATCGCAGCCTTGACAGCAAGACGACGAGTTTCTTGGTCCGCTGATTCCGGCGCCAACGACGCCTCGCTCACCTCAGGTGGCGCTCGGTCGACTTTGGCTGCCGCAGTCACCTCTGGCGCCCTTGGGGCGTCCCGCTCCGCTTCCGTTGGCGCAGTCGCTGGCGTGCTCTTGCCAGCATCAGGAGCCTGCGGATCTTCCTCGACCTTCACGGCCTGCGTTGGCGTCGTGTCCTTCTCCGTGTCGACCTTGCTCGTCTGCTTGTTGATGCTCGGCGACACAGGCTCCTGCAGATCCTCAACCGGGTCGTCGCTCGCCTCGACCGGCACGCTTGGGCTGTCGGTCTCCGCCTGCGTCGTGACGTCTATGTCTGTGCGTACAGGCCCGCGCAAATGGCCGAGGTTGTCGGCGTTCTTGATCTTGTGGTCGCTTTCGGTGTCGCCGTCGCGCGTGTTGGCGTGGAAGCGCGGGAGCTTGTACTCGTGCAGGCTGGTGCTGAGCATGGTGTACTGCATCCAGAAGAACATGCCGACGCACAGCGAGATGGTGAGGAAGCACAGGCGCTTCCATCGCCGGCGCGACCGACGCCGTTCTTGCGTCACAGGCAGCATCAGATCAGGTCGGCACGTGGATGGGGTTTTAATGACTGGGGAGTCCCAATATAATGGCGCTGGGAATTGTGAGCCAGCAGCAATACCTCTGAAAAGACATAGTTGCAACTTCAAACGCCATCGCATTGACCATCGCCGCGGATATGGTTGCGACAAACGACACATGCATCACAAATGCACTGGCGCTCTGTATCAATGAAGTGATGATCAGTACACTGGTGGCATGCCATTACAATCACGAGTGAGCCATCAGGGTGATTGATTTGTTTACGTCTCTCAGTGCGAGATATTGGAAGAATCCGTCCACATCTTGAGGAACCCTAGCAAGCACAAGGTAATGGATATCAGCAACGCATCCATCGCCCCAAGCCGCCATCAGGCATCCGAGCAAGTTCAAACACGGGCGTGAAATGTCCCAGACAACGCAGAACCAATCAATCAAGTATGTACTTAGTTGTATATTTATGGAGTTTCGGTATATTTGTGGAAACGTAGCCGAACACGTTGAGAGACGCCCGCAAGCACCCAGACAGACTACTAGCAGTAGGTTGCTGTTGATCATCGCCGCACATGTTGCCAATATCGCCATTCGTGAGCAACCTTCATGGCCTGTCCGTGCCAAAATAGTTCCAGTTGAAGCAGTGGGTCTGGACCGCCCCAACCCACATGTGTGTCGCGTGGACCACACCACTCCAACCCATGCAGCGAACCCATGATGGGTCATCAGCCACTCAGCTCAGGGAGGAAACGCTCGTGGTCGTGTGTTGCCATTCCGCATTCCTCCGCCGCTGATTGAAGCGTCGACTACCAGCACCAATTCCAACACACTGTAAGCCTCCCTCACGCATTACCGGTACGGCGTAGCCCAGACTGCTGTTGGTCCTGACCTTTTGGTGACTCGTGCACCCACGTCACAGCCGCCAGCATGGGCAAGCTGTTTGGATTCGAGAAGAAGGGCAAGATCGGCATCACGGTCGAGAAGCCGCACTACATCGCCGGTGAACTCGTGCGTGGCACGATCTACGTCAGCGTCTTTGAGCCAATTCAGTGCGATGGTGAGGCTCTCTGTGTGTCGCGGATGCGACGTTGTACACGCAGCCGCTCGGACTGACGTGTATCCATCCATCCATCGGTGCTGTTTATTAGCTCTGGTGCTCAAGGCCACGGGCAAAGAGAAGCTCAAGTTCACGGAGATTGATTATGAAGATGGCGACAAGAAGGAGAAGGAGTACGAGAAGGAGAAGGTGTTCTTCAAGGAAAAGGTCCGAGTGAGAGCTCCATGCATTGCGCCAATGATACTCACGCTGCTTTTTCCCAATTACGTTGCTACAGATCGTCATCTGCTCCTTCCCCCAGATGTACATGCCAGGCAACTACATGTACAACTTCCAGTACCAGCTCCCACCAACGCTGCCAGGCGTGTTCCACCTGGACGACTACGACCACGAGGACCTCGAGGACCTTGAAGCCAAGATCAAGTACACGCTCAAGGCAACGCTGGACGTCAACGGCTTCTTCGCCAAGGACCTGAAGGCCAACTGCCACCTCGTGGTGTACTCACAGCTCATGCACACGATCCAGCCAAGTGAAGACTCGACGATGCAGAACGTCAACTTCCTCTGCTGCTTCAACAAGGGCAAGTGCTCGTTGGCCGTTGCCATGGACAAGAACGCGTACGTACCAGGCGAGACGGCGCAGATCCAGTGCCACATCAACAACGAATCGGAAGTGGACATCACCAACATGCGCTGCCTGCTGTGGCAAGACATCACGCTTGCGACCAAGCATGGCCACCGCACGTTTTCGCGTTTGATGTGCAAGCAAGACTTTCCTGGCGTGCCATCGCACTCGACGCTGCAGCAGCCGCAGCCGTTGCAGTTGCTGGGTAACACTAAGGACGGCTCGATGTGTCCGTCCACCGATGGCTCCGTTATTAAGTGTGCCTACCGCAATGACGTCGAGTGCGACATCCCGTGGTGCCCAGACATCAACCTCCATTTACCTGTGACCATCTTGGCGTTGGCTTTCCCAACCGTCTCGTGGATTCCTCAGAACACTGTTGACTTTGTCAACGTGGCGCCACTGTAATCTGTTATCATGTATTTCCAAATTGATGCTATCGCTGGACTGCTTTTCATCCTTTTTCATCCTTCATTCGTGTGACGACTGCGTAGAAAGCATCCCTCGCACACAGCACTGCTTCGAAGTGACAGAGAGATTCGCCTCCGATTCCGCAGAAACCAATGCAGTAGCCACGGTCAGCTCAAAACACGCAATGTGCGTGTACCAGGCACAGCCACAGCTATGACCAGGGCGGATGCTGAACGGATGGGCTTCCGTATCGAAGACATACTTGTCGACAGGAGTCACGCCGTTTGGTGCTAGTAGCAGGTGGCTTGAGCGTCTAACTCTCCATCTTGTCCCCAACCTAGGCTGGCGTCCGGGTGACATCCATAACCACTCCGTATCCGTGCGCGGCCTCGGCGTGCTTTTCGAGCTTCCAGAACATTTCCCAGCTGCAATCACGTTCGCCGCAGGTAGAACAAGGTCTCAACGAGCGGGCTCGATTGTTGTCCATCATCTTCGCAACCGCATCACACCCGCGAGCGCTGCTTGCACTGATTCGACACCGTGGCTTCTTCCTCGCCCGCGTCTAGAGTCTCCGTGGTGATAGTCCGGTGCACGACGTGAGCTGCTTCTTGTTGTGCAACTTGGGCGCAGTCAATTTTGGAATTTTGTCGAAGCATGAACCTGGATTCGCAGTATCCTGACGGATTATCCAACATCCAGTAACTTGATTTTCAAATAGTTCAAATCATCCAACAAAACCCAAAGCGCAACGCAAGGATATAATCAATATCACTCGCTGCGGCGAGCCGTGGCGGATGCCGCTTCCGATGCAATCGCTGTCAGACCCAACCTTTGCAAATGGTAAGCCCGGCAAATCCGGTTGGATTTAGGCAAAATTGGCGCCTCGATGCTCCTCCAACACCAAGCGAATCCATCGCACCTACCCACGACACAGCGGAGCGAGGACGTCGAGCACAGCTGTGCGTGCATTCCCTTGCCATTCAGCATTCCTGCGCCAGCGATTGAATTGTCGTCTGTCGTCTACCAGCACCGGTACGCCCACGCATGCATCATAGCATGCTGCTGTTGTTCCTCACGTTTGGGCGCCACAGCCGCAACCATGAAAAGAATGTTTGGATACAGCAAGAAGGGCAGGATCGGCATCACGGTCGAGAAGCCGCACTACATCGCCGGTGAACTCGTGCGTGGCACGATCTACGTCAGCGTCTTTGAGCCCATTCCGTGCAATGGTAAGACTCGGTGTGTATCGGATGCGACGTTGCCTCCGGCTTGCTTGCATTGATCCATCGTTGCTGTCGCGCAGCTCTTGTGCTCAAGGCGACAGGCAAGGAGAAGCTCAGGTACAACGACACCATAATTGCAGATGGCCAGATCAAGGAACAGGTGTACAGAAACGAGAATGAGTTGTTCAAGGAGACGGTCAGCGTGGCAGCCCCTGTTACTACGCCAAGATGACGGCGCCATTGTCACTCACACAGCTCATGCGTCGCTACAGATCGTCATCCGCTCCATATGTAAGGTGTACACGCCTGGCAACTACAGGTATTGCTTGCAGGATCAGCTCCCACCAACGCTGCCAGGCGTGTTCCGACTGGGCTACTACGTTGACCACGAACTCAAAAACCTCGAAGCCCAGATCAAGTACACGCTCAAGGCAACGCTGGACGTCAACGGCTTCTTCGCCAAGGACTTCAAAGCGACCTGCCACCTCGTGGTATACTCGCAGCTCATACGCACGATTCAACCAAGCAAAGACTCTACGAAGAAGAACGTTCACTACCTCTGCTGCATTAAAAAGGGCAAGTGCTCACTAGCAGTGATGATGGACAAGAATGCGTACGTGCCAGGCGAGACGGCGCAGATCCAGTGCCACATCAACAACGAATCGGAAGTGGACATCACCAACATGCGCTGCCTGCTGTGGCAAGACATCACGCTTGCGACTTGCCACGGCCAACGCACGCTCTAGCGTGTGATCTGCACACAAAACTTTCCTGGCGTGCCAGCGCACTCGACGCTGCAGCAGCCGCAGCCGTTGCGGATGCAGGGAAACACCAAGGGCGAATGGATGTGTCCATCCACGAAAGGCACCATCATCAAGTGTGCCTACCACATTGACGTCGAGTGCGATTTCCCCTGGTGCCCAGACGTCAACGTCCATTTGCCTGTGACCATCTTGGCAAGGGCTTTTCCAACGGTGTCGTGGATTCCTACGAACACCGCTGACTTTGTCAACGTGGCTTAATACATTTCTACATCGATCATAATTGGACATTGGCTTACAACTCAATGGTATGCGTGTGTGTATGCATGTATGTGTGTGTTGACCAGCACCGTTGGCGGCGGTTGCTTAGCTCACTCGTCTTCTGCTCATGCTTGTGTGACAACTGAAGCCCCATCCAGAAAATTCGAGGATACCACACTGATAACCCAGCAATCATGACATCGAGCTATCATTTAGACACCTCACATAATATGAATTACTGATGTCTGTCATTCGAGACGTTCAGGTCCAAATATGCAGTGGGTGAATCCTGCACAGTCAAACACTCACTGGCGGATGCTGAACGGATGGGCTTCGGTGTTGAAGACATACTTGTCGAGAGGAATCACGCTGTTCGGCGCTTGCAACAGGTAGTGATACTTGAGCGTCTCGGCCAAAAAGAAACTCTCCATCTTGTCCACCACCTGGGTTGGCTTCCGAGTCACATCCAAAACCGCTCCGTATCCATACTTGGCCTTGGCATGCTTTTCCAGACTCTGGAACATTTCCCAGCCATAATCGCGATACTTCGGGTCTTTGGTCGTACGCCACAGGTAGAACAAGCTCTCGACGACCTCTGGTCGCAACCGGTGCGAGGCGTCCGACGCTCGCATGTTGGGAAATTCAACGACATCTGGCGACAGTCCCGTTGGTTGCTTGTGGTACATCTGGTAGCAAGTCTCCATGAGTTTCTTGGCCAGATCCATGTGACGCTCGTTCTTCTCGAACTCGGTTGGATCCTGGAGCGTCCCGAGAGCCAACAGACCTGGGACAAAGCAAAACAAATGCTCCATCCGAAGCTTTTCCTGTTTCCACACCTCACATGTCAGCTCTCACGTGTTTCGACGCTTTGTCTTCGTGTACTGACCGTTTCTGATGGCAACTGCAGCTCCTTCACAAAAAAGAGCTTGTCTTGTTTTGAGTAATACAGGAGTAGTTTTTCCATTCCGTCCATTGCATCGTCGTAGAACTGGCGCAAATACTCGTCTTCCTCCCTTTGTCCGCTGTAAACGTGAACCTTCAGCAGATACTCATAGAACGAGTCACCACGAGCTCCAAACGTGATTGTGCTGGAGTTGAAGATGAATTGGCCCAACTGAGAGTCGAACTGTGCAGGGAAGAGCCCTGTGTTTTTGTAGGAGCCCTCGCGCTGAAGGATTTCGTAGAATGCATCGCCCATAGCAGCGTACGACGCGTTGCCCGTGACGTCCGACAGGTAGCGCATCTCAAGCTGGAGCGTTCCGATCTCCGCGATATGAGCTCTGCGTCATCAACAAGTCAGCTGCGTCAGACCACGTGAATTGCCATCGCATAGCAGCTAGCAGCGACTTACTTGTAACCAGCCCACTCTGCAAACGTTCTCTCCTTCGTGTGCGGATTGAAGTAGGTGTAGAACACGCCTTCGTCCTCGTTATAAGCAGGCACCAGCAAATCGACCAATTCCTTAGCCTTGTTCTTGAAAACCACGTCCTTCGACAGATCGTACGCGCTCAGCAAGCCACCAACTTCACGGATAGTCGTCTCGAAAATGGACAATTTCTCCTTTGGGTCCTTGCCCAAATGCGAGAAGCCCAGGTGGTCGCGCACGTAATCTCTGGCTCGCCAGAATTCCTTCTTCAGACCCATGATCCACAACGTGTCCATGCCATCCACCAGCGTGCACGCGATATCGCCCCAAACGTTCGACAGCTTTTTACCTGTGACTGGTCCGAGTTCGTCAGCACCAAACGCAAGCTTCTCGTAGTTTCCCCACACAAACTGCATGGCGCGCTTGACAGCAAGACGACGGTATCTCTGACCAGTTGCCTCAAACATCAGTGACTCGTCGTCGTCCGTAGTGACGTCGATGTCTGCGGGTGAGGACCCGCGCAGGTTGTTGAGCTCGTCGGTCTTCTGGAGCTCGCTGAGATCACTGTTGGTGTCGCTATCACTTGTGGTCGTGAGAACTGGGGGCAGTGTGTCCGAGTACTTGGTGCTACCCATGGTGCATTCCATGCAGCAGAACATGGCGACGCATAGCAAAATGACGGTAATGCGCAGGCGCGCCCATCGTTGGCGCTGGGTTCCAGGCAGCATGCTAGGCGTGGCTTGAGTAGGGCTTGCCGCTGGGTCTCCGGTAAAACTGGGAATGAGAAGTCTTTGGCTCTGCTTGCACCCTTGTGTCGAGTTGAAGGGCGAGCAACACCAGAATTCTCAATCGACGAGCCTCAGAACCTCGACGGCACGTACGTGCTGTCCCAAGGTATTAGGAACCCGCACGTTCCTAACGATTGTTCCATCGAGCTTCCGAAATCAAACGGCAGGGCTTTCGGGAGCACGTGCAAGCGCAGCCATCACGTCCTATGTCCTGTCCACGCTACATCACGATCGAGATGAGACAGAAGAGCTGATCAAGATCAACGAAACTGCTACGATGTGGACCACTGTCGTAGTACTGCAACGTTGCCAGGACAACTGGAGCGCAACAAGCATCTGACGGGGCTCAAGGTCTTCGTATTGAAGTGCACTTGCCAGGGCAGTCAGGTCATCGATGGCGTCACAAGTCACTTCAACCAGGATGGCAACGGCGGTAACCACGTCACAGACAGCGACGGCCTGCCGTTCTCAGCTGACGCACGAAGCGACCTCAGCATCACAAGCCCTGCAGTTATTTGCTCGCAACCAGTGTAGCTGCCCCAGCAGCGACATTCATGCAATCTCGAGGGATCATGGAGACTGTAGCAACAATGATGCTCCTGGTTCATGTGATCAGCGTCGCTGGCAAGCTGTAGCGATAAGATCCAGTATAGAAATCAGGATTCTTTGTCACATCGCATGGAAGCTTTGATTAGGCCGTCACAGTTTTGGACCTCCGTGAATCACAGACCGTGATTATCATCGGTGAGCTGAAAGAAGGGAGTGGTTCGCTGTTAATTATCGGCAACCTCAATCTGCTTCTGAGGCAGGGGATACTGCGAACTCGCTGGCCTGTGTAATGCCGCTCACAACGAACTGCCCGACAGCGAAGCGCTAGAACGTGATAATGAGTCGAGTGTTTGACTTCGCACACAACAACGGCAACATCGGCATCGCAGTCGAGAAGCCGTACTATGTCGCCGGAGAGCTTGTGCGATCTACGTCAGCGTCTTCGAACCCATTCAATGTGACGGCGAGAATGATAATGGTGTGGCTCTTGTTTTGAAAACGGCAATTTGACTGTGGGTGGTGATTGACAGCGCTAGTTCTCAAAGCTAAAGGCAAGGAAAAAGTTCAATACAGTCACTTCCAGATGGTGGAAAACCAGCGCGTTGGAACGAGATATGAGCAGGAAGGCATCTTCTCAAAGAAACGATAGTGCAGTCGCTGCGTGATGAGACTACCGCCAACGTCTCGTCACTCAATCAATTTACGGGAAGATTGTCATCAGTGCCTTCCCACAGATATACATGCCGGGCAACTACATGTACAACTTCCAGTATCAACTGCCTCCACAGCTCTCCGGTCAGCTCCACTTGGACCGCTGCAACTATGGAGAGCTCGAGGAGGTCGAGGCCAAGAACAAGTACACGCTGAAGGCCACACTGGAGGTCAACGGCAGCCTCGCCAAGGACTTGAAGGCCAACTGCCACCTTGTCATGTACTCGCAACTGTGGCACAATATTTGCCTAGCCAAGACTCTACCATACAGAACGTCAACTTCCTATGTTGCTTCAACAAGAGCAAATGCTCGCTAGCAGTGACCATGGACAAGAGCGTGCATGCCCGGCGAGACAGCGCAAATCCAATGCCAAATTGGCAATGGATCACATGTCGACATTAGTAACATTGCGCTGCCATTATGGCAAGACGTCACGCTGGCGCCAGGTCGCAAGCTTTCGCGACTGATGTGCAGCCAAAATTTCCCTGTTGTGCCGGTTCATTCAACGCTCTAAAAGTCCCAGCCACTGCTACTGCAAGGTAGCGCAGGCCGTCAATCCTTGTGTCCGTTCACCACGAGCATGCTCATCCAATGCAGCTATCGCATCGATGTCGAATGCGCCATTCCGTGGTGTCCAGATGTCAATGTTCATCTGCCTGCGACGATGTTGGTTCTGCCAGCACCAGCTGTGTCCTGGATTTCGCAGGATACCTCAGATTTTGTCAGGCACGCGACCTAGTTGCTGTCCTGCATCAAACAACGTATTCGTCACAAACAATGCGTCTTTTACCAGCATTATCGTTGAACTATTATGCATCGCTATTGGCGCCAGCCGTCCGCATGGGGCATTGAGGGATATGCGCCACAGTCTGCAGGGTGCATTGCTGCTGGGTTGTGTGCGTCGACACCGTTTGTCCGACTGCAAAGTAGCCGTCCAACACAACGCTGGCGCTGTCGGATCCAAGTGGGCAGTACAGATCGTCTGCGCCGCATTCATGTTGCTTCGGGTCTGGAGATCCATCTTCGCACCAGTAACCAGGTAAACACGGCGAGCAGAACAATCCGTTCTGTGAATAGGTCCCTGCAGGACACGGACTTTGCGTGACACTCGTCGAACCTTCGGGGCAAATGTAGCCGTCTTGGCACCAGCCAGAGCAAGCGGGCGTAGACAGACCTTGTTTGTCACCGTACGTTCCAGCTGGGCACAAATACGCCACCCCTCCAGTGCAGTAGCTCCCAGGTGGACAGATCGTTTGGTCGATTCTCGTATTTCGGTTGCCAGTGACGGTGAAGTAACCTGTTGAGACTGTGCTTGGCACTGAAGAGCCTTGTCGGCAATACAAAGTCGCATCCAGACACGGAGAGCTAGCGTAGTCGGACGAGCCGATTTGGCTACGATCGAGAAACAATCACAAGTATGAGGTAAATACCTATGGGCGTTTGCAAGGATGAAGAGCTCACCAGAAGTAACCTGCCGGGCACGCACCAGAGCACAATGCGGTTGCCAGACCTGATTGACTACCGTAGACGCCCGGTGGACATAATCGCTTGACACCATTGATGCAATACGATCCGGCCTCGCATATGCGTTGCGCCACGCGAGTGGTCTGATTGATAGATGCGAGCGCGCCTCCATCTAGATAGCCGTCTTCGACGGTCGAATCATCCCGAGCTGACGACGCAAACGTTTGCCAGACTGTGTAATACCCGGTGGTGACCGTAACAGGCAGACGCGACCCAGTCGGGCAGTACACGCTGACACTGCCGCATGGTGTCGGCGTCGTTGTCGCGAGTGGACAGTAGTAACCTGCTGGACAGCGCCATGGAACACACAGCTTACCTCTGTCGGTCGTCATGGTGCAGTTTGCTGAGCAATCCCTCGAGGTCAACCCGCGGACACGTCCAAACGTTCCCGACGGACATGGGTTTGGTGTGACCGTAGCGCTCTCGCAGTAGAAGCCAATAGGGCAGAGATCGGTGCATCGTGCGTCCTGGAGTCCTTTAGTTGCGCCATAGGTGCCTTCGGGACATGGTACGGGCTGGTTGGTTCCTCCGGGGCAGTAGTATCCAAGTGGACATAGTCCCGAGCAAGATGACGTCGAGAGTCCAGATGTGTTGCCGAACGAGCCAGCAGGACATGCCGTGCGGACGCCCTGGACGCAGTAGAAGCCTGGTTCACACTTAGTTTGCTGAGGCGATGCATGTCGCTGGGAATGGCTGCCGTGAAGGAACGGAAAGGTTGTTGTGTAATAGCCCGTCATGACCATCTTGCGATCGGCACTACCTCGAGGACAGTAGTAGATGGAGCGCCCGCATGTGTTTTGTCTGGCAGAAGTTGATCCAGGCGGACAGAAGAACCCGGCAGCGCATGGACCGGAACATGCAGCCGTTGTGAGCCCAGCCTGCTGTCCAAACGTTCCACCTGGACAAAGCGAGCAACCAGTGCCGTTGAGGAAGCTGCCTGGAGGGCACTGAACTGCTTGGATCAATACAAAGGCCACGAGAAATATCAGCACTAGTACCAGCAAGGCATGTGCCCGCCGTCTCATTGCTGCTGCGATCGCTGTGTCGACGAGCGAAGTTGTGACGTATAAGCGACCAGATAGGTCGCGTAACTGATCTCTAGAAACTGATGTGATCTTCGGGAATCGACACATCGCGACGAGCCCAGCAGTGGTGTGGATATGGACGGCATCGACGACGACAATGGACGCCGCCACAGCTCAACAGTGTCGCCTGAAGAGCGTGCACGACGCAGTCAAGCGCTGCTGCTACTTAAGCAGAAAATGACACGGCGCCCGAGCCGAATGCGGCGTCCTCCGTCGCCTGAGCCCAGTAAAGAGTGCGATGGCAATGCGGAGAGCGAGGTGGCAACCGAGGCTGCGGTCGAGTCGCTCGCCAGCCTTCGTAGGGCATTGGCGTCGACTGAGGATAGCCCAACACCTCGCACAGCGCGACAACCAAGTCCCGTCATCTCAGTAGTCACAGCAAGGAAGGAGAAGAGCTCTCGACAATCCGAGGAGCGTCGGGTTGACAACCAGCGGGAGGATGAACTAAGTATTGCGGTGGCCAAGCAGAAATGCCACGTCGTGATCAAAGAAGCCGTCCCGAAGAAGACCGAGTCCTTGGCCGCACCGGTGAGCTCCGGGCAGGCTCCCACCGCAGCCAAAAGCCACGTGCGGCAGGTGGTGCGATGGTACTGCACAGTGTGCAGTCGCGAATGCATCCCCATCCGCGAAGAGAGCCGCTGTCTCTGGTGAGTTTGTCAGCGTCGTTCCAGCTGTGACGAAGCTGCGGTCACTCAGCCACTGAGTGAGCGCGAATGCCATCCTTACAACAGCTGGTTGTGCGTGATGTCGCTGTGTTGTTGTCTGATGTCGTGGTTTGCGGTGAGCAGCGGCCATCGCTACAAGGAGCATCCGTCGCCGAGAGACGACCCGCGCATCAAGAACAAGGCGGCACCGTTCATCGCGTTCGCGTGCACGACGACCAAGTGTCCGTGCAAAGCATTCCATTACGTCGTCGCGGAGGGCGCGTGGATCCTGCGCTGCCGATGCAAGCACAAACACATTGATCACGACCCAGGCAAGGCGCCGTTCGCCTGCAACAAGCCGAAGTGCGGCTGCAGCGCCTTTGATAGGTGCGTGCTTTTCTGCATTGCGTTGCAGTCCTCACGATCCTTGCCATCCTTCCCACCCATCTCACCTTCCATTCCTTCGGAAATGCAGTCCATGGGTCTGCAATTGCGACCATCCGTGGGCCAGTCATGAGCAGGAAGTGGTCGAGAAGCAGGTCAAGCCGCTGCATATCTTCCAGCAGCAGTTCGAAGTGGAAGAGCTGTGCCAAGTGCAGCGCACTGACCTGGTCAACGAGCCATTGTGCATGTGACCGAGCGACCTTCCCGCTCTTGCAATTCTCACCCAGCGTTGGCCATGTCTCTTCCTGTTGATCTGCCCTGGCAGGTGCCAACGTGGGTTACACACGGCGCCAACCTGGCCGTTCCTAGCTCGGGCGCCATTGGTAACGCAGACACCATCAACACGACCACCTTCGCCTCGCGTGACGCCATTGAGCAGAGGCGCGTGTCGCGAAGCCAGCTCCTGCGCCTCCACCTCCCAATTCCACCCACCAGCGACTCACGGAGGCATCGAGTTGCAGCATTTATTCATTACCACAGAAGTTCGTTTGCCACCATCCCAGACCCAGCTCACTTTGAGCTGCCATGGGCCATGGCCATGGCCATCACCAAGCCCAAGCAATTCCCTGCCATTTCGGAGGCACATTTGGCCACTCTGACGACCTCCACCTGATCCGCTCGGCCAACATCCGCTTCGACAGCCCTACCCTCAGTTATATCCATCCAATCATCATGTGCACTCCAGCGGATCCCCTATCCCTTCCCGCTGTCGCCTTCTCGTGGCGTCGCGCTTCACAGCCTCCGCATCACCTCACAGAACAGAACTGCACACAACGCACGCACACAACACACAACACACGCTGCCACTCAGGCAGCAGCGTGCGCCCACCAGCGCATTCCACCAACGCCATCGCCATCGCCATTGCCAGTGTCAGTGCCAGCAAGCGCTTCCATCGGTCGCTGACGGACCCAAGTAAAGCACCATGTCGTGGCTGCTGCAGTACAGCGTGGCGCTGCCGGGCTTCCACGTGCGGGAGCGCCGCGTGTTCTTCGAGATCGAGCTGCGCGCAACCGCCACGGGCGAGCACGTGATGCAGGCGCGGTCGTATTCCGAGTTCCGCACGCTCTGGAAGCTGCTGCTGCGCGTGACCAAGCCCGTTGGGGAGCAGCCCAAGCGCCGGCGGTTGGCGCAGTGGCTACCTGTGCTCGAAGCTGGATGCGCATGCGAGCACTTGGCCGGCGAGAGCTGTCCGTTCCAGCCATTGCGCCATCTGCTGCGCGCGCTGCGGTTCCCAGCTCGACAGATTGGACACACCCAAAGCGTCCGCCGCATCGCCAGCGTCGTGCAAACACGGCGCTTGGCGCTGGAGAAGGTGCTACAGGTCATTGCCATGTTCCTCGCCAGGTTTCCGGAAGCCGTGCTGCGACAGAAGCTGCTGCGTGGTGATTGCAAGGTGCTACAGGCGTACGCTGCGTTTGTCGGCGCGCCACAGCACTTCCCGTCGCAGTGGCACGCAGTCATCCGCCAGCCATTGTCGCTGCAAGGGTGGCGCAGCTACATGAACGCTCAGATCGTCGATGCGCACTTGCGCAAGCCGTCGGAACAGGAACAGGAGCAGCAACCCGAAGGCGAAGACGACATGCGCGTCATCGCCACCTCCAGCAACGATTACGACCTGGACATCTCGTCCTTCCGCAAGGCACCGTGCCTCACCGACAAGTTGCCGTGCCTCGACGTCAAGCCGCTCAACGTTGAGACCATGCAGTCATTTATGGAAGATTTCTGCCACCACTTGCTGGAACACTACGGTCAAGATCTGACCGAATTGAGCTCGCCGGACCTTACAGTCGCCCGCCGGTGGGAGCTGTGTCTGTATGTGGCCTGTCTGATTGGCCACAACTACGCTGTCCAGCTCATTCTGTTCTACTACGCGGACGCCAACACGGCTATTGACGATGGCTCGACGTGTCTGAGCATTGCTTCCCGCATGGGCCATGTCAGCATCATGCAGACGCTGATTGATGAAGGTGCAGACGTGAACATCGCCAACGAGGCAGGTATCACCCCGTTGATTGCGGCGTGCCGGAACGGCTGCGTGGAGGCGGTGAGACTCTTGCTCACGACTGGCGCGTCGGTCTCGGCGCGCAGCCAGCGCGGAACTCATCCGCTGCACGCTGCCATTGTGGCACAGAACGTTCCAATCGTCGAGCTGTTGTTGTTGCACGGTGCGGATGTCAACGTCACGACGTCGAGTGGCATCACGCCACTGCACTTTGCTGCCAAGCTCGGAAACGCACAGATTTGTGAACTGTTGCTCCAGCGCCACGCAGACATCGAACTCCGCACCAAGAACGATAGCGATGCCATGATGATTGCCTCGGCCAATGGCCATGCGGCTGTCTGTGAGCTGCTCCAGCGGTATCTGGCCAAGTTGTCGATCGAGACTACCGCAAAAGAAGCTGCAACCTACAAGGTTGCCGCTCGCAAGAAGAGCGACGCGGGTACACCGCATCATCGCCGCTCCCCGGCAACCATTCTCACTATCGGTCGGTCGCACTCGCCGAGTGTCGTTGCCGCATGAGCTATCCTTCCCCCGAGCTTCACTGGTAAAGTTGCGGGCGTAATTATGAACCAGAGGTAGATTATTTATAAGCGCAACAATGAAAGCGACCACTCTGGACTACTAGCATTTCCTCAACGCAGTTATCTCAATTTCGTATGGAAGTTTAGCTGCCAGTGGAGACAAGAGGAATTACTTTTCCCGCTTGATGCCCACTTCCGAGAAGCTGGAATGGCGCTCGGCCTCGTCGTTCAGATTGAGCACAAGCGTACCATCACCACAGAACTGGTTCTCCTTCCATGCGCCTTCGTAGACAGTGCCATCGGCAAACACGTACCGACCAACGCCATGACATTTGTCGTCTTGCCACTCTCCGTTGTACTGCGCGCCATTCGCAAAATTGCACACGCCGCGACCGCAGCGCACCCCGCCGACCCACTTACCATTGTAATGGTCGCGTGACCGCGCGTAGTCACAGGTACCGAATCCATTACGCTTGCCATTGCGCCACTCGCCGACGTATGTCGTTCCATCGTGAAGCGTCTGTGTGCCCTGACCACACCGCTTGCCATTTTGCCAGTTGCCCACATATACTTCCAGCGCGTGTTGGCTCTCCCCGTGGCCATGAGGCACTCCACCCACGAGCTCTCCAACGTACGTACACGTGCCGTTGCCGTCATTGTAGTTCTCGAGACGGCCATGGATATTCAAGCGATCGTGCTCCCATGTACCGATGACCTGGGATCCATCCGAGTACGTGAGTTTACCAGAGCCATGGCGTTCTCCAGCTGCCCACATGCCCTCGTATTTTGCATCTTGTCGGGTCTTTCCGGAAACCTGTGAATTCTCGAGAATGCCGTAACCGTGTGGAACGTCATCTTGCCACTGACCAGCGTACGTGCGGCCGTCCGCATAGCGCATAAGGCCTTGGCCATCCTTCTTGTCAGCTTTCCACTCGCCTTCGTACTCGTCGCCACATGCGCACGTGCACGTGCCCTTGCCTTGCCGAACGAGCTGGGCCTCGTCCATCTCGCCGACGTAGCGGTCTCCGTTGTCGTAATTCTTGGTGCGGATCGCGTTCGGGCCATCCTTGTCAACGTCAAACTCGCCTGGCAGTGGTGGCTGAGGTTTCCAGAACTGAAGCGACGTGATGGTCTCAAGATACTGATTCGAGTGTGGATCAATGCCACCGAAGAAGAACACTGACTTGAAGTCTGGCGATGTTGCCATGGCGTGGCCCATGTAACTTTTGAGTCCCGAGTTTGGCGCGTCGACGGATGTGATCACGCCAGTCGTTCTGTCAAGCAGCGCAAATGATGTCGGCGAAGAAGTAGATGCTACATCCGAAATACCTCCGAATATGACGACGTGCTCTCGCATCTCTACGGCCGATTGATTGTCGAGATCTTGTGGCAATGGCTCCAGCAAGCGCGCGATCTCTCCGGTCTCCTTCGACATCGGAATTCGCAGTGCTGTGGCAGACATTCCACATCGAGCAGTCCAGCTGAGCTCGCCTGCAGGAGATGGGTGAAGTGGTAGCGACGACCACGCGTTGGCAGCGAGATCTAGCACAAACACGCCATCGTGCATCGGAGTGTTTACGTTGGCCTTCCCCCCAAACACCAGGACTTTATCTCCGTCGTCGACAGCCACGCTAGTGTGATACGCAAGCGGCAAAGGACCCGTTCCTGTGGGCTACAGTACAAAAGCGGGCGCCGAGATGACACTCAAAACCACAATCCAAGAGCATGTACGTGTGAAGTGACACTTACAGTAAGTTGTTGCCACTTGGGCTTCGGATGGCTAGTCGGGTCTGCGGTGCCTTCAAACACTAGGGCCCACACATCGTTCAACACCTTCCCTTGAGGCTCACGGCCACCCAAGACGAGGATAGCATCGTGTTTCGCCTTTTCTGGCCCATGAGGAAGGCGGACAACGGCTGTCGAATGCCACGCACGACCAGATGGACTGTGGTGTTGGTCCTCCGGTTGCAGCGACAGTGGTTCACATCGCAGGACGTTTTCATCGAAGCTGATCTCATGGGTTTCCAGCAGAAACGAAGTCGTGAGTCCGTCGACTGCTTCGCCTCCAAACACATACGCTTTGCCGTTGACAGACACTGCAGTGTGGCCAAGCCGACGCTGCATTCCGCCTTTGACATCGTAGTGAAGTAACCACTTTTCATTTGTGAGATCGAATAAGTCGAGACGAGCATGCTGCGTGAAGTCCTCGAATGGCAACTCGCGTCCACCAACAATGACCACTCTAGACAAATACTTTGTGAGAGACATCGCACAATGGCAACGCGAAGACTGCTGCTCACAATGATTCATTGACGAGTGCCGCTGCTCCTCCGGAGAGGCCGTAATGCTGGTCGAACTTGCCGCCCATGTTGGCGCCAGCATGGTCTCCCCACTGCGCATACTCTCTCGCCTGTTATTCACCAACATCTCGGCATCTCAGCACTTATGCGCTCTAGCACAAACCACTCACAAATGCATCAAGACGACGATGATGCACATACATGTAGCCACTTGAGCTCCATCGTTCACCAGCCCAACCACTCGCGACCTTTGGAACCTACACACAACCAAAAACGAAAATATATTCAGTCATTTCCTCACCCTCCCATATTGGTGCACCTTGTCCGAATTTAACGGTTGTTGGTTTGATTGGAAACTAACGCGTCGCGACCGTTGGATTGGGTCCAATGGAGTCGTTTGAGTGGGTTGGCTGAGAAAGTCAGAGACATCGATCGCAATGGAGCACGCCAAGCTCCATGTGCTCAAGCGCACGGCGCTGCCGGGAGCGGCAGTGCGCGCTCGCGTGCAGGTCACCATGGATCCGTCAATGTCGATGTCTTTCAAGCTGCCTGCGAGCTACGTGCGTACGCATCCTCAGAAAAGCTCAGTAGCACCTGCCATCACTCCGCCTGAGCCAGCTCCATCGGTCGCTGCCGCTGCTGACGACGACGCATCATGGGAAGACCGCGATTGGGACACGGCTGTGGACACGATGATGAAGACGACTGCTGCACCAACCAGCGCGTCGCTTGATAACGATGACGAGGTTTGGGGCGCGCCAGTGCACGGCGAAAGCGTGTGGGAAGAGAAGGCGTTGCCGGACTTGCCCGATGACTTCCCAGTGCTGGTGGTGAACCTCACGCGGCTGCAGAAGGATCATATGGGCGATGAAGACAGCAGCGAAGACATGAGCGAGGTGCTGGACACGGTCAAGCGCACGCTGCAAGAGCACTTCACGTACATGGTCGAGACGCTGTTTGAGCAAAAGCTCTGCTTCCATTGCACGTACGGAACGTCGAGATCGACGCTGGACAATCTGCATCGAGCGTATCCTGAAGACGTATTTGCGCTTGTGGACTACCCGACCGAGATCGATGGCATCGAGCTGCACGAGTTCCTGGTGGCGTTGGAGCGACCGAGCAAGTGGAAGAGCATTGAATACCTGAAAGATTGTCTGCGTCGCTGCTCGCGTGATATCAAGTGGAAGATGGATATTGCCACCGAGCTGGAGGTGCTTGCGCAGCAAGAACACGATCGTTATTCCGCTGAACGCGATGCTTTGGGAACAGAAATTGACCAGGTACGCCACGCCCGTGCTCGCTTTTCAATTGGTCTGAATGTGTGCTGATGAAGTATGTGTCATGTTGTTGGATGCAACCAGCTCACGAGACTTCGTGACTCGTTCCGAGATAAACTGGCCAAGCAGTCCAGCAATGCCAAAGGCTCTAGCACGATGATGATGTTGCGAAAGCTGGAAGACATCGAGAACCGACTGCTGATGCTCCTTGACGACTACTTGAATGAGCCAGAACTTGATGAAGAGGAATGCATCGGCATCTTCGACGTGGCTTCGTCTACTGAACCTTCCAAGGGCATGAACGTTTTGGACATGGTCGTGGCCATGATGTTTAGTCGTTTCCCACGCGATTACTCGGTTGACATGACAGCAGAGACGCACTTCCAGCAGCTGTTTGATCATCACATTCACATTCGACGGCTGTGGAAGAAGGATTTCGGTCGACTTCCTGGTCGAAGCAATGCACTTGCGGCTGGTAATGGTTCACACGTTGAAGAAGAGCAAGATGAAGAATTGGAACAATTTGACGAACACGAACACGAAGTTGCCATGGAGAATGAGCTGTGCCAGGATTTTGACTCGTACTGTCATGTTGACGGCTTCGAGGCGCTCGAGAATGGTACCGATGGAGACGATTGGGAGCAAATGTATGCTGCTTCTTCCGAGAACAATGATGACGATGATGTGAGAAGCGTGTGCAGTGAAGGGTATGGAGGAGACTACGATAGCAACGAGAGTGATCACGAGCCCGAACCTGCGACGACGTCACTACCAGAACCAGTCGCAATTGTTCAACCGGTTCACCCACCACTGGCTGATGGCAAAGTCCGCCGTCGACGGATTAAGAAGAAAACCAAGAAATCCAAATCGAGTTCAAAACGAAAGGAGCCAGAGCAAGAACGAAAGCCATCAGAAGAAGAACCGGTCTTCCAGCCGTTTGCCTGTGTGGGGGCACTGGGGGCGCTGAGATTGGCCAAAGAACGAGAGATGTTTCAATGAGCGGACGATGGGGGGGTCGCATTGTAACTTCCAAGTGATCAAAATCACGTGCTCAGCTCAATGCACAGGTAGTGCGCCACATGTTGGCCAAAGAGACCTGGAAATCAGCATGTTGGCAGAACATGACGTTGGCCACGACAACAAAACACAAGGACGTGAACGGACAGCACATAATATTGTCTTAATGGCGTATTTAGAAGGACTGAACCATGATTTTGATGCTTCGTCGTTTTGTTTGACCCAATCCATGCTCAGAATTTCCTGGGTAGCTGCCACCCCGGTCATAGGGCTAGACGAGAGTTGGACGCAGGTGGATTAGAAACTCTTGAAAGTTGGTATCTGGGGCTTCACGCGCCATGTCGTGTACTTTGGAAATGGTAAAGCAACGATGAGTTCCAGCGTATACGAACAGGTCCACAAAATAACAGACTTACCTCGTTCAATTCCTCCACAAACGCAGCCGATGGTGTCTCCGCTGATGGCGGGATCTGCGTAAGATCTCCTTCGTCGATGTCGCCGATGTAAAACTGTTTGAGGTAGCGGAACGACTGTCGACTCGAGTGATAAATCTCAAACATGACCGTGCAGTCTACGTTGAGCGCTTCCCGTGGAATGATGACCGATCCGCCAGGATGTTCCGGAAGCCATCGCGTCACATCAAAGACCATCCCGCTCATCACCAACCAGATCTCGCCGGAGTTGTTACGACGCACCACTTCTTCCCATCGAATGCCTTCCTTACGAACGCGTGAGTCAAACTCACCCAATCGCTTCTTGCAGACATCTTCAAGCCCCATGCAGCCCACCGTCGTGGCCGCAGCGAGCAAGTCTTCAGTGTGGTTGGGATCAAACTTGAACTCTGTGCCATCGTTGCGAGCTTCGTGCTCCAGATACAACAACACACGATCAAACGTGCAGCAATCTACGTTGACTGTGATGGTGCTGGAGGAGCCGTTGTGGACGCCCTTACCCGATAGCACTGCCGACGTCAGCTTGATGCACGGGAATAGCAGCTTCTTCTTGACCGGGAACTCTTCTTCGTCGCTGGTGATGACCGTCACGACGTCTGATCGAAGCGACGCCAAGCTGGTCTGAAGTGGCTTTGCGTTCAGTAGCTCGAATGTGGTGCTCGGGAGGCCGTCGAGGCTCACGAACACCTGCGTGTCTTCGTCCACAGCGCCACGGAACGAGTCGGGCATCGTGAACTCCGTCTCAGAGTCATCGGCGGCATCAATCTCCAGCACACGCACAAAGTAATCGATGCCGTCCTTGTATCGCATGACCAGCCGCTCGTTCTCCGTCAGGATGCGCTGCCAAGTGTACTTGCCGAGCGCCGTGGCAAACTCCGTGGCATTGACCGTCACTTTGTCCTCCAGTCGCTCAGGATGCAGTGGGCGCATCTCGATGGCAATGGCGTTGATCATTGGCACAGGTTCCTGGAACAGCGACCACTGCTCGGTCTGCCCCACGCACAGCTCCAGGTTGATGAGCTGCACGTTCGAGAGCGCGATGCAGCCGACGGCGACGCGCGGGTCGGCACGCACCGCCACCACAAACTGCGCGTGCTGGCGCGGATACACAAACTCCACGCCCGTGCTGTCGCCATTGACAGCGGCTGGGAACTGGTCCGGGTGGACGAGGCCATGGCAGCGGTGCGTGCCATCGGAGCCAGCGTTTGGACTGCCCGTCACGTCTTCAAGCAGCACCGTGCGCAGCTCGTGGCTCCACACGCGCTTCTCCACTGCGTCGGCCTTGGCCTTCTGCTGGCGGAGCGCAGCAGACAGCGCTGGTGCGCGGATGTCGCCGGCCGGATTGTTGTTGGCAAACCACGGCATTGCAGTCGATGACGGATGGACGGACCAGCGCGAGGAATGAATGATGTCCGATTTGTTGCGTGGACGGCGACAAAAATGCGACAAATAGAAGGGGATGCCAAGGCATCATCATCCGTTTGTCAACCATTGCGACCTAAGGATTTGAGACTGTTGATCTAGCGTTGCTCCAGCAGCTCACTTCATGCCCAAATGACGAGCACGTCCGCAATACATTGCATACTTAATTCGGCAGATCCTCACTCTTGCTCGGATTGAAGAAACATCGATCGGCGGGGCGTGATCAATGCCGCAAAGTTGGCAACGTTGAACGAAAGCGAAGCAATGATCTCATATCTCCCCCCCCCCAACAGCTACATTCTGCCCCAGCGTATGAGCCAGCAAGAGCAAGTGTATGCTGGAAAGGTTTCCAACATCGGCGCAAAGATATATTTTATACAGTGTACAAGTACAAGTACCCCTGCGATAGTGACGACCTGGAATAGTGTGCTGGCGTCGTTTCAAGATCGCTGGAAGAAGCGCCGACGTCGCCGACCGCCATCACGAGCACCGTCGATCGATCGCTGCCACGACCGCACCACATTATGTCGCCTGCGTCCAGCGTCGCCTGCTTCGGTGCCGCCAGTGCCACTGGCGCCGTCGGGGCCCCGTCGACGCCGTCGTCTCCGCGTGCCAAGCCGTACGACGAGCACCTTCTCGACCTCGCAGAGCTGGAGCGGCGGCTCGACACGAACCACCTCCATGGCCTCCCCTCGCACGTCGTGGCGCGCATCCAGAGCGAGGATCCACAGCTCAACCTGCTGCCCACAGACATGGACGTGGGCCACGGCAGCATCCATGAGCTCGTGCAGGTGCTGCGCGACGGCAACTGGATCCACACGCGCGCCGAGAACCTGCTGCCCGGCGACGTCATCTCGCTCAAGGAAGGACAGTGCGTGCCGGCGGACGTGCGCATCATCGAGGCCACCGACATGTGGGTCGACCAGAGCGTGCTGCTGGGTGCGTGCTCTGTTCGGTCATTGTTCTGCTGGCGGTTGGCGGGGTGTGGATGGCTCAGTTGGCGATTGATGCTTTGCAGGCAAACGCGAACCTGAGCCCCGCGTAGCAACGTCGTCGTCGGTATTTGACGCCCACGAAGACAGCGTGCCGTACATGCAGGCTCAGAACATCGCGTTCTACGGCACGACCATCACGAAGGGCCACGGCCAAGCCATTGTCATCCGCACAGGTGCGTGAGCATGAAGATGTGAATTTCATTGCCACGGCATGCTTATTTGTGTGAATGCTGTCTTGCTCAGGTGCCAACACGGTTTTGGGCTCCATTTCCGCCAAACTGGCCCAGAAGAGGAAAGAGGCGCTCAAGTGTCCGGATGTCAAGGTCACGGAGAGCATGAAGCAGTTCGACATGTTCTGCAAGAACGACCGGCTGCCGTCGTCGATCAACCGCGTGTCTGCGATGGTGGTGGAGCACGCTGACATTCTGAAGCGTACGGTCGTAGCGATCTCCTTTGGCGTGAGTCCGCCTGTGGTCGTGGAAGTCGAAGACGTAGTGTTGGCAAATGACACAGCGACGGAAGATCTGGAACGAGAGATCGCGCTGCAGATGCTCACGTATTGCCACGGCAATGAGGATGCGCATCTGTTCACGAAGGCGCTGGCAGCATGTCGCCACCGCGTTGAGGCTGCTACGTCGAGTCCAATCCCGCTTCCGCCGTCACCAAAGGTCAACCGTGTGCCGACATTGCCGCGTTCATCGCATATTGCGCCACCGGTCGTCATCGACTCTCTGCGCGATCAGAACGCACTGCTGCGGTTCGCATCGCAGTTCACGTCTAGTTCTCCACGCAACTCAGCAACGCGACGTACTCGTATCTCAACGTTGCTCCACGGCCAGATCAGCGGCTGCGAAGTGTACGTGCACTTTGACCAGGAGCATGGCGCCCACGTGGTGTTGCTGCAAGGTCCAACGCGTGAGATCTTGTCGCGCTGCGGCAAAGTTCGACGCGAGGGCAACGCCATCATGTCACCTCTGGAGACGCAGGATTTGCAGTCAATCCAAACGATGGTGCTCGATCTGGAAGCACGTGGCCAGACCGTCGTGAGCTTCGCAGAGCTTTACCTGGACCCAGCGATGTATCCTGTGGGTGTCGAGTTCGATATCGAAAACTTCAACTTCCCGACGTCCAACATGTGCTACTTGGGATCGATTGGGCTGATTGAAAAGCTGCAGCCAGATGCAGTGGCCATGGCCACGCACGCTCACGCTGCTGACGTTCGCCTGCTCATCCCGACGCTGACCCGCGAGTATCCGGCAGAACCATTTTTCGCCGAACTCGAAGACGATGACACGGCGTCTGATGATCCGGAGGCTCCTGCAATCAAACCAATCTGCAAGATCCCGCTCAAGCTACGAGAGGCTTCAACGGGTGAATTGTATGATGTTGAGGCGTCCGTCTTCCGCAGCAACGTTATCTCGGTCTCCAACACGCTGGGTCAGTGGCGCAACATCCTGATGGAGCATCCTGTCGTCGTGTTTGACGGGTGCTCACCGGCGCAGGTCGACCTGCTGGTGGAGACGCTGCAGGAGCTGGGCGAGTGCGTGGGTCTCGTGGCATCAGGCAGCGCCAATGCGCTTGCGATCTCCAGCGCAGACATCGGGTTTTGTATCCCAACGCACGAGATTATTGACTTGAGCGAAGAAGCCGCCGATGTCGTGCTGGGAAACACGGGCTCACCACGCACAAATGCTATCCGAATGATTGAGGTTGCCAAGAAAATTCCTGGGGTCGATGGCGTCAAACTGCTCGAGATTAATGTGCCATGTGACACAAAAGCAACGTTCACAAACTTGCTCCGGGAAACGATCTCTGTTGGAAGACTGCTGGGCCTCTCGGATCTGGAATTGCGAAGCGCATTTGACAGTGCAGTGCTTGGTACGTTAAGTGTCATCTTTTTCATGCTGTTGCGGCTAGTTTGTGACCTAACCTTGCTTTTGTGTCACGTGGTAGCTGCTGGTGCATCGACGGCTGGCCCGCAGCTGATGTGGCCATCCAGTCCATCCAAGTTCCCGCCGAGTGCATTCCGTTCGGCACCCTTCCTCACTGGCAGTCCCCACGTTGGTGCTGCGGCATTGTCCGCTGCAGTGGCAGGCGTGGGGCATGCTCAATCGACGAATCTGTCGAGTCTGTAGGTTCCTCGCGCTGGAATGTCCCTCAGATGATCAACCAGCGCGCAAATTGTTCAACAAAGATTGTCCGAACGGCAGTGATGGCGACGTGAGGAGCACACGACGATCGTCGGTCAGCTGTTGTAAAGCATCCAGTGGCAAGTCGCTGGTGCCGCATTGTTGTATATGGAGAAAATACACAGCTAGATGCACTTGTCCTGTTGGTGATATTAAGAATTAGTGCGAGTTCTTAGCTCGTCGTTCCGGTCCTGTGTCACAGCTATATTCTTAGTTACGCTGTGGCATCCATCCGCGAGCAAAGGGTGATTGGAAGCTGCGTGCTAGCGACGTTGTCATTGCCCACTAGCTCATTGACTTGGTGGATGCGTATGCCATGGAGCCACCGCAAGCCAACCCGTCGTCGCGGGCACTGATGGGAAAGATGGGCGGTTGGAAGGGCCTCCACCGACCATCAGCTGCTGGAGTCACGGCGGAAGACGCCCGCCGCCCATCGACAGCCAGTCCGGCACTGACTGCTGCTGGTGGCAGCACCCACAGCAACAACCAGCACGATGATGGACGCCGCGTGCCGAATGAAGCGATCTTCAACACGCAATTCACGACGGCAGGTCGCATGTTCCTCACGAAAGCCAAGCGCAACCGAGCCATGCAGGTCGATCGTCGCACGAAGGGCTTTCAGCTAGGCGTCGAGAACAAGACGATGGTGCTGGACCCGACTACAGAACGCCACTACCGCATCTTGCTCGTGGATCCGGACATGCAGCGACGAGAGGACCTAGCGGATGGCATTGAACAGTACTTTGAGACGCTGGTGGCAGCCACCAACGAGCGCGCGCTCGCGCTGTTGGCCATGTTCAAGGTCGACTGCATTCTCCTGAGAGTAGCACTGGGCAATGATCACTCGGAAGACCGCAGCGCGGCGCTCGAGTTCCTGCGTGACGTGCACAAGAAGCACCTGTATCGCATTCCCGTGACGCTCATGGTGTCGCATGCCAGAGGCATGGAGAAGCTTCTGGCGCACGCGCTCAACCAGGGAGCATGTGGCTACTTCGAAGACAATCTTGACATTCCCACGTTCATCGAGCGGCTCGGGAAGCTGTTGCACTCGCTCGTGGTCTCTCAGTCTGAAGTCGTCCGTCTACGTGGCAAAACACATCATGACAAAGAGGACGACGAGAACGCGACCAGTGTACAGGCCATCAAACGCTCAGGCACCGTGCACTTCGGTCGTCGTCCCGCAACATCCAAGCCGTCCAGCGTCGTCTACGATCAACAAAAGATGCTACTTGAGCTGAGCTTGAACCAACGCAAGCAATGTCTGCTGCAGCGCCAGACCATCGACACCAGCATCGCCAACAGTCACACAGTGCTCGGCCTAGGACTGCGTGCCTCTTTGACTCAGCGCTCAGGTTCGCTTATGTATCCCTCGGCGTCCTCACCGACGCTTGGAGGAGTGGACCGAACAGCCAGCGTGAGCATCTCGAAGAAAATCCCGCCGTTACCGTCACCGATGGACGTGAGTAAACAGATCTTCAGCAAACCGCACGAGATTCAGGACCGGATTGCCAAGCATATCTACGAGAATTACCACCACTCCAAGAACGAGCCTGTGCCACAGGACCCGTTGCTGTATCAGTGCATCGCCATCAACCCAGAAAGCATTTTCAAGTCGGCTGGTAGTCTGTACGTCGGCAAGGCTTTCCACCTGTATGAAGAGAAGCGATACCAGGAAGCATTGATCCAGTGCAACCGTGCTATCAAGATGCAAGGCAACAACATGGTCAAGCTGGCCTACTTACTACGGGGTGTGCTGTACGACATCATCGGCAAGTTCGCCAAGGCTGAGCGTGAGTTCCTTCAATGCATTAAGCTCGACGACCAGTTCCATCAGGCATTCTTCAATCTCAGTGTCTGTCGCCTGAAAATGGGCAAGGATGAGGAAGCACTGCACGATGTGTCGATGGCGCTAACGCTCGACCCACTCAACGAGAAATACCTCAAGAACCGAGCTCTCATCTACCGCCGAATGGGCGAGTTCCAACTCGCACAGGATGAATACAGCAAGCTCGAAACGATCCCAGCGGTTGCCAAAGTGTTGACCGCTGCCAATGCAATGCAGCCACCAGCGTCGTCCTTTGCTAAAGCCGCTTCATCCGCCGCGTTGCTTATGAAGAGCATCGATTCCATGAAGGGCGAGACATCTACGGTCACAGCTCAAGAACTCGAAGACGGGTTGTTCGACCATTTATTTGGCAAACCAACAGACGACAAGCTCGCTCTTGTGTGCGACCCAGAACAGCGGACAGACGAGCAACTGAACGCCATCGTAGCGCGATTGCAAACCGTGCTTTACTTCCAGGACTTCCCCGTTGAGTTGCTCTTCAAGGTAGCACGCCACATGGAATACGAGGTCGTGGCCTGTGGAAAAAGCTTTGCGCTCGGCGAGGATCATCCACACAATTTCTACGTCTTGTTCAGCGGCAGATTGAGCGTGCGCCGCAAGCTCAGCGACTTCGCGTCGTCGGTGACAACACATCACATGGGAGCAGGCCTGCCGTTTGGCTGTGCGGGCTATCCGATCGCCGCGCACTCGTCGCTGATTGCTGATGAAAGCACGGAAGTAGGCATTCTGTGGCCGGATGTCTACGACACTACCATCCGTCAATTTTGCACAGAACGCAACACCGAGATCTTTGAATTCCTGCAGCAGATGAAGGCATTCAAGCTATTCACAACGAGTGAGCTCGGCCACATCATCGGTATCTCGGAGCGCAAGCGCTACCGCAAGGGTGAGATCATCCTCGAACAGAACGAGGTGCCGAAGGCGCTCTTCATTCTGCGGAAAGGGACATGCTTGATGTTCCAGGACTTCCAGAGACCACCACTAGCCCCCGGCGACGGCGACTTTGACGAGTTTGGCGTTGGACCGGATGGCAAGAGTGCCAAAACCATCCCATTCCATCGGCTGGTGGCGCAACCGAGTTGGCCACTAGGCTATCAGATGCATCGCCAACGGAACCGACGACACGCACGAGGTGTACGACGTGACGCTGTCACTGACAGTGCTGCCACGGCAGTGACAATGCCGCTGATCAAGGACGCGAAGGTTGAAAAACTCGCACCAGCTGACAAGAACGCGCTGATTCAGACGCTAGTTGTGCCCGCCATCTTTGGCGAATCGGCCTTCCTAGACCAGCGCCAGTCACGGTCAAAATGCACCATCATCGCCGATTCAATCGTCGATGTCGTGTTGTTTGACCATTTGCGGCTGCAGGAGATGGACCTTGCGCCCGAAGTGATTCGAGACATCCTCGACAACGCGCCCAAGTATCTCGAAGAGAAGCAGGTGGTCAGGCAGAAAGCTCAGACGGTAAGCTCGTTGGTCCGAGGTACTCAACGTAGTACCAGTAGTGCTAACTGCGTCTCGCTGCGTGTACGCGTGGCCAGGAATCATGGAACGAGTACAAGAACTTGCGTGTCCTCGAACTCTCCAAGGCTCGATGGCCCGAGGCGCAGGTGCGTTGCATGCATGCTCACCTAGTATCGACAGCAGTGATCGACGTCGACCGCCATGCAGTGCTTGACACAACTGTGGCGCTGGTGCGTGTGTCGTGTGGTGCAGAAACATTTGCGGCTGCTGTCGAATGGTTGCAGCGTGATGCTGGGCGAGCTTAGTCCGGCGCGACGACCACCAGAATCATCTCCACTGTCCGTGGTCGAATCCAGGCAGTCGTGAGTGAGGCACGGTCGATGCTTGCGCGGCAGCTCGTCCACCCACACAAACCAGCAAGCGAACGGCCTCGTGACAGCGCCTGACATCGACGATGATGATGACGATGATGCAAGCATTGACGATGGAGCTTCGTGAGCCGCGGATTCCGCCGTTGGCTGCAGCGCAGGTCGCCAGGCTCTGTCCAAGCAGTCGCACGGACAAACAAAGTGAGCGAGCAAGCCGTGGCCAAGCTGGCAGGCAAGCCCGAGTGGACCCATCACTGGCCCAGTGGTGGTCATTGATGGCTAATGACGTCGCCACAACGCCAGGCCGGTCGCCGAGGCCACGCGAGCCCAGCGCACATGTCCCGTAAAATCTCGTCCTCCAACCAACCTTTGGGTTGCTGCTGCTGCTGCTGCAATTGCGAGTTCTCTCCTCTTTTGTTTGGACGGAACATCGTCACTCAACGGGCAAGGAGCGAGCGATTGGAGTGGAGATCGCAGTCCATTGCGCATCCCCAGCATTAGCTCACAATGGAACATCAACCGTGCTTTGTCACGCGCGCACACCTTGTTTTGTGTTCGGTCGCGTCACATATAGCGCACTTAGACTCCGCGCACCTGCGCACTTAGCCGCCCCCCTAACGACCGATGAGGGAAGGAACCCAGAGTTTAGAACACATCGTCGCCCAGTGCGACAAGCGCGACCAAGGACGAAGGCGCACATCGTCATCCTCTGCCCAAGGCCGCCGCCGTGAGCAGGGTGTCTGCGTGAGCGCTGCCTTGCCGTGCCTTGCATTGGCTGGCTGGGTGTGTGTGCGCGCGTGCGTCCAGCGCGCAGGAGGCGTCTTGGTGGCAACCAAACTGCACAGAGAGGCCAGTTGACGCGTGCCCGCTCTGTGTGCGCATTGCCAGGGTGCTCAAGAGCCGCGCAAACTTCCACGTGGTTATTTCCCGCATGGCGAACGGCCGGACGGCGGTGTCGTCACTCAAACGGCATCGGTCGGCGCAGTCGCTGACGACGCCGACCGCGCTGAACATGAGCAGCGAAGGCGGCAACCTGCGCGTGTACAACTTCGAGATCAGCCAGTATAAGAACGGCAAGTACCGCTTCATCGCCGCCGCTGAACGCGACCGAATCCAGTACAGCGGCCGCTTCTTGTTTCACGGAGCAGATGCGTCGCGGAAGACCAAAGTGAACGCCGTGCAGTTTGATTGGCCCGCGACGTCATTCACGCTGCGCGTCCGGAAGACACGCACGGTTGCCATTCGGCTGAAGGGCGACGGTGTGTGTTGCTGCGATTGTTGTTGCTGTTTATTGCCTGTACGCACGTGGCGTGAGGGATGGAATGAGTGGGTGACGCGGGTGCTGTGCGAATACAGGCAATTATTTCAACGTGTTCGTGAATGGCAAGTTCCGGTGCATTCTGCGCGCGTCTATCAACGCCACGTGCTGCGAGGTGGCCGAAGATTTGGACCCAAACCAGGAGTACGTCGTCACAATCTCTAAGCGGACGGAGCCGCAGATGCGCGGTGCCATGTCCACGTTCAAAGTAAGCGGCGCTTTTGGGGTGGACAATGGTGTCGGAATGACCCAGGCATTGACGCCAAAACGTGTTGTCCCAGGTGTGCACATTTTATGGATTTATCGTCGAGGAAGACGCCGTCGTGCTGCCGTGTCGATCGCAATATAAACACCGAATCGAGTTCATCGGCGACTCGGACACGTGCGCGTTTGGGAACGAGGGCAAAGTGTCGAGCTCGAGAAACATGTTTGGGCTCAAAGGACGCATGGAAAACGTGTATAACGGCTACGCCTGCATCACTGCACGGATGCTCAACGCCGAAGCGCACGTGCTGGCATGGAGCGGGTACGTTGGCAGGAATCAGCGGTTGTGGTGGGTGGTTGTGGTGACCTCTGGTTATTTTTATGGGTGAACCAACAGGAAAGGCGTCCACAGCAACTCGGCTGATTGGGGACCCAACATGCCTGCGCTATGGAAGAACACGCTGGCGTCGCGCGATGGGGAATGGGACATGGCAAGTTGGGTTCCAGACGCAGTGGTCATCAACCTCGGTGGAAATGATTTGTTCCCACCAGCGTCGTCGGAAGCAGAGATTGTCGATGCTTATGCGTCTCTACTGGAAGAAGTGCGGTGGTGTAAGTGCTACTGCTGCAACTGCTGCTGGTCTGACGTGCTCACTGACGCTCGGCATTGGTATTTTTTCTAGATCGACCGGATGCACACATCTTCTGCGTCGTGTGCGACGAAGGCTGCATGAGCTCGGACGATTCCGAGATCAACCGCAGCCATGTGTCGATGCAGCTCCAGCAGATTGTCAAGGTGGCGCTGACCAAAGTCAACAAAAACGACAACAAGATGCACTTTACGCTGATAAAGGTCGGGTATTTTGCTTGCATTGTGACGCTCTGATCCAGCTGGTCTCAATATCAATGATGGTGGTGCAGGTTGACGGAGGCCTTCAGCCAACAGACTACGCCATGTTAATGCATTACGCCGTGAGCGGCCATCAGAAGATCGCCAAGGTGCTCGCCGAGGAGATTGCGCTACGGACGCAGTGGCGCATCGAAGAGCAGCCGTACACGATGCCGTATCCGCAAGAAAAGAAAGAGATCATGGTCCCACGAGAAGAATCTCGAGGCTCGTGTTGCATCTCGTGATTCAGCGCATTCCGTCTGGGAAATAGGTTTGGCGTGCTGCCCGACCTTTCCGTGAGATAAATTAATTAATGGACAGCCCGAGTGCGATTTAATTTAAGAACGGAAATAGATAAAATAGATGTTCAAGCAACGACGCACAGATTTGCAGAAACCACAACAGAAAGCTTGATGCGAAGGCTTTCCATCTAGTCTTGGGCCGTGTTGTCACAGCACGGCCGTGGTCCGCCACTGGCTTTCGAACGACTTTATCACAGCAAAGCGATGACGTTGTTGCGTGTCAGCATCAGCATCAGTGTTGCGTACCTAAGAAATTGTCGCAACATTCTCGAACTTAGAGTAGGATTGCGTGGCCCACACCAACTTCAAGTTGCTGCTCGGCACAGCTTGTTGCAGCTTGGTCGAGCCAGTGTGGGCCACACCATGTCCAACGTGACACTGCTTGACCGAAGCTCAAGTGAGCCACGACAACCACAAGCGACCACAGCGCGACATCGACGTGGACCGAACCATGGCCACTGCCGCCGACAAGCTCCGAGAACTGCGTGCTCTGTTCAACCGCACGAACGTGCGTCTGCTGCCGCTGCGCCATCAGCTGGGCAAGGAAGAAGGCAAGGTCGCGGCCGCCGAAGTGACGGGCAAGCAGCTGCAGGCGTTCATCGTCGACACGGCGGACGCGCACCAGAGCGAGTACGTGAGCGCTGCCAACAAGCGCCGCGAGTTCATCACTGGCTTTACGGGATCCAACGGCACTGGTAAGCGCCGTCGGAGTTTGTAGCTCGTACAATGACCAGCGAGCTGACTTTGCCTTGGTGATCGCAGCGCTGGTGACCCGCGATGACGCGTTCCTGTGGACGGATGGCCGCTACTTCCTGCAGGCAGAGCAGCAGCTGAGCTCTGACTGTACGTTGATGAAGTCGGAAGAGCCTGGCGTTCCTACGATTGAGGTTTGTCGTTTGAGTGGCCAGAGCACTGGCATTGACTGAGTTATGTGGCCGTCTGAGCAGGACTGGGTCAAGAAGAACTTGTCGGGTGATGCGTGCTTCGCGATTGATCCGTACTTGACCTCAGTGTCGGCTGCTCGGTATGTTGCGTCTTCTTCGCGACCACACGCGTGAATCCTCGCTGACGCTGGTGCCGTGTTCCCTTCCAGCAAGCTCGTTGACGCGTTGAAGGATTCGCCAGTCGAAATTGTCGCGCTCCACGAGACCGACAACCTCGTGGACCTGGTGTGGAAAGACCGTCCAGTCGCGGGCAAATCGCAAGTCAAGTTCCTGGCGGACAAGACACTGGACGTTGGCCGACAAGCTCAAAGACGTTCGTGCTGTTACTGCCTGTTGTGAATCGTTCCTCGCACGAGTTGCTAACGAACGACGACTTTCGTTGTACGTCTACAACAGTTGCGTGGCGTGCTGAAAGAGAAGATTGCGGACGCGATTGTGCTGACGGCGCTGGACGACATTGCCTGGCTCTTCAACATCCGCGGCAATGACGTCGAGTTCAACCCTGTTGTGTCTGTCACGACTGTCGATTCGTTAGATATGTATATGTAGCCGCTGATGATTGTGCTGTCTTGATTGCAGGGCGTCATATGCCTTGGTGACTGCTGAGTCCACAACGCTTTTCCTGGACGCTGAGAACCAAGACGATGTGGCTGCGCAACTGTCGGCCAGCGATGTCGCCTGCAAGCCTTACGCTGCCATCCTGGACGAGGTAAGTGGTGAACTGGCTGCTACCTATGCGATTGTGGAAACTGATACAACGATTTTGATGCACACACGTAGCTTCGCAACTACGTGGATGCTAACAAGGACAAGAAGGTGCTGGTGGATCCACTGCAGTGCAACGTTGCTGTGTTCATGGCCATCCCGCCATCCATGCGCAAGGAAGAGACGTCTCCTGTGATGGCGCAGAAGGCGATCAAGAGCACTATCGAGATCGAAGGCATGCGTCAGGCGCACATCCGGGATGGTGCCGCTCTTGTCAAGTTCTTCGCTTGGCTTGAGAAGGAACTCCTGGCGGGCAAGGAAGTCGACGAAGTTGAAGCAGCTGATCGCGAACAGCAATTCCGCGAGCAAATGGACGGCTTTGTGTCGCTCAGCTTTGACACCATCTCGTCCACCGGTCCTAACGGCGCAATCATCCACTACAGCCCAACCCGCGGAGCGTGCCCGAAGATCAACAAGGACGAGATCTACCTCAACGACTCGGGTGCGCAGTACCTTGATGGCACGACTGACGTCACGCGCACGGTGCATTTCGCGGAGCCAACGGCCTATGAGAAGGATTGCTACACTCGCGTCCTCAAGGCGCACATTGCTTTGGCGCGAACTATTTTCCCCAACAAGCTGGAAGGCGTCAAGCTTGATGCTATCACCCGCGCACCACTCTGGGCAGTTGGACTTGACTACCGCCATGGCACAGGCCACGGTGTTGGCGCGTTCCTCAACGTCCACGAGAAGGGAGTGGTGCGTCAATGACTGATTTTGTGTCCGGTTGATTCGATCACGAACTTACTTTTCCTGCTGCTTTGATCTACAGCTCCTGTCGTTCCGTTTGAACCCGAACGGTTTGCTTATCCAGGACGGCATGATTCTGAGCAATGAGCCAGGTTACTACGAGGACGGCAAGTTCGGCATCCGCATTGAAAGTTTGATGGTCGTGAAGAAGGTGCGTGCTTGGTTTCCTCACGTATGTGCTCCAGGTTGATGCTGACATCGGCACACCCTCGTAGGCGGCACACATCAAGAGCCCGATGAACAAGGACTTCTGCGAGTTCGAGACCATCACGATGACACCAATCCAGCAGCGCCTGATCGAGCCAAGCTTGCTGTCGCATGAAGAAATTCAGTGGCTCAACGACTACCACTCGACGGTCCACGACAAGCTCAAGCCACTGTTGGAGAACGACGCCGACGCGTACGCCTACTTGGTGCGCGAGACCAAGCCAATCATCTTCAACAACTAGTGCACCACTTCGCGTCCATGTGTGTGGCTAGCCTCTTCGACGTCTGCATAATGCAAAGACTGTGTCGTGGTTGTGTCCATTCCTGAGTCTTGGTGTCCTTGGTATTCTTGGCTTTGGTTGACAATGCCGGCGTCATCGTCATGTTTGTTGTCCTCGTCATCATCTGCTGATGCCTGTTGATGGTGTCGCGTAACGATGCGTGCTCGTCGCTCCTCGCGTTCCTGCGCTTGCTCGATTTGATGCTGAATCCGCAGTTCCATTGCTGCCAGGCGTTGCTCTTCACGCTGCTGACGCTCCGCAGCACGACGAGCTCGCTCTTGGACCTGATGCGGTGTCTCCCCCGCCAACGCGTCGGCCACATACGCTGTGCGCGCTCCATACGCCAGCAACTCATCCATGAGCTTCTCCTGCGCAATTGCCAGTGCTGCTGGATCCTGCGCCATCGCTTCGAGTGAGTCGGTGCTGTTGCTGCTAACGTTACCAGCGTCTTTGTCATTGTCGCGTTTGATTGCCCGTGGCAACTCTTCCGGCACAGTCGGAATCGCAGGTGCGTCAGACGGCAACGATGCAGTCAGCGCTGGCGCTGGTACTTGTGGTAACACCACGTCGCTCGGGCCACCAACAACGGCAGCAGGCACAGGCGTTGGCATTGGCTCTGCATTGAGCGACGGATATATTGGCGCGTACGTCGACGACGACAGCGAGTGCAGCAGGGGTCTCCCCATCACAACTGGCGACTGCAGGGACTCGTGTGAGTCGAGACTCGGGTATCGAGGTGCACCCATCGCCTGTACCACACTGTTGTTGCTGTGCTTCATCGTTGTTGCAGCGCTGCGCTCGGGCACGGCCACATCGAACGCGTCGATGAGCTCGTCGTCCAACGTGCGCTCCATGTTTTTTTCTCTTCTGGCAAATTGTGTGTCAATTGAATCCGTGTTAACGAACGAATATGCCAATCTCCAGCCTGGAACTGGCGCTAGCTTGGAACTCAGCGATAACGTGAGGATCGCTCTCGCGTGCGACTGCGATGTCTTCGTCGATCGCGACTACGACTACGGCGTTCAGGTCGGTCACTGCTGTAACTTCTATCTCTGTGTCGACTCGTCCTTCTGCGATGTCTATCGCAGTCGTCGCTGGGGCTCCGGCGACCACGGTCTCTTCCTCGACTGCGATCTCTTTCACGACTGCGGTCTCTTGCACGGCCGCGTCCTTGATCTTGCGTCTCCTTTCTATCGTCCTTGGGTTGCGTGCTTCGACTACGGCTGCGGACACGAGTCGGTGATGGGCTTGCTTGTCTTGTGGGTGTGCGTTCAGGCGCCAAAGCCTTACTAGATGGTCGTGTCTTCTCGCTGGGTGCGTCTTTGCTGCCTTCCGAGGAGGAAGGCAGCAAAGAAGCACCCAAGAAGATCGTGTAGTTGGATGCGATGGCGAGCATGGATCCATTTGTGATCGACGATCGGCCACATGGTCTGGTGGAGGAGCGTTCCACAGAGTGCTCAAATCCTTGTTCATTAAACCTAGCACCTAGCTCGCCCACATAGCGCTTTCACATGACCCGTTAAAGTGACGGTATCGATAGCCGAGCTGCCCAACCAACACCGCCGCCCGCGCATAGATGACGAGCTAATCATATGCTCGGAAACGCTTCTGCTGGTCAGTATAGAACCTTTCGCCAGTGGTGCTAATGCTTCGAGATCTCGGCCACCAGTGGTGCGTTCGCACGGCAATCGGTTCACACCTTGCAGACTCAAGCCATATCAACCACAACACAAATTCGCTAGAAACGGGACTCTACTTTTGGTTGTCCTGCGTTGTGGTGATACGAGTCATTCGTACTCCTGGATACGCACGTAAGTGGCACGCTGATATCGTTCGGTTTGATGATTTTTTTCAATCTTACACCTGCACGCGGGGCATGGTAGCCAAACGCACCTACCAACTACAGCCACCGCACCGGTAATCAGCGGACATGCAAACACACAAAGAGCCAACCAACACTACGGTTGATCAAGGTGCCGATCGCTCAGCACCAAGTGCGCAGTCCACGACGCGTCGAAAATCGAGAGGCGTCATGATCGTCCAGCATCGCACCGTGCGCGGTCACGTTTTGGCAAATACGCGAATACCATACTCGAGATACTGATGCTACCAGAGTTGCTGGTTTCACCAAGAACCAGCTCAACATCGTGGTCCAGCGGAGCAGTGGGTGCTGCTCGGGGGCGGAAGGTTTGGGTAGAGAACGCCAAGAAAGCGGTGGCCGAAAGGAAGGATACATGTGGTGACAATAGCGGCGGCAACAGTGGCGACAGCAACGTCCGCGACGAGAACAGCTCAAGAATCCGACATAAAACCCACCCAACAACGTGAACACGACAGAAGCGTAATCGAGGAATCCGAAGCTGCATCGGATGAACGACTGCCGAAAACGAGCACAGAACAAGAGCAGCTCGAAGGATCAATCGTATCATGTAGTGGACGTTGCTGTTAAAATCCGTACTCGTGCATGGCTGCTTTAATACCGTGAGCGCTGACACGCTTGTACCACTGCGGTGCAGCCTCTGGATCTCGCTTCTGTCCTTCCCATCCATAGAAATGGAAGTTAACGATTCGCACATGCACTTCCTTGTCATTGATCATCACCGCCACTTCCAGCATGAACTTTGGGCGGCGGTGGCATTTCAGCCAGGCGGAGAGCAACCGATGGGATCAAGCAGCACAAGTGCAAAATTTGAAAGAGAGTTAGGAGCTCCAGCTTTTAGGAAATATTTTCAGGATGTTTCCTGTTCTTAAGCTGAAAACTCGGCATCTGCTCCTCAAGCTTAACCTTGAACCGCTTGGTATTAAAAAAAGATAGCAATTCGTCGGAATCTCTGAATCCTCCACTCGGTTCTGCTCTCTTCCTGAAGATTTCTTCAATGACATGATTAACCTCTTTCCCATTGCCTCGAAGTACTGTTTTGAGGGCTGTTTTGCATGCCGAGTTGATTGAGACGACAGGAGAACACGCTGGATGATAGGCCAACGTCCCATGGAACTGCTCAGTCTCATCACGGCTCAAGAGGAAGCAATCCTGTGGCACCATCAATGTTGCGAGGTTCGACGCCGAAACGCAGTTCATGATCCCTCGCACCAAACGAGCACCACTTGCCTCGAGAAAGTCTGGGCAAACACTCAAGTCGCGCAAATACTCCTTGGCCCGGCTTGGCTGGAATTTGCCGTGACGTCGCCTTCTCTGGTCTACAAAAACAACTAGTTTGCCCGTCGCGGCATCCTTCCCAGCAAAAAAAAAAGATGTCGACGCCAGCTCCACCATCGCCATTCACTACAATGCAGCCAGTCGTCGTCCAATCGATTTTTTCTGATGGATGCCGATCTCGAGAAATGAGTTGCGGAGTCGAAGGCCCAAACTGCCAGAACAAACAGGCATCGCTTGGCGGGTGCGATCAGATGCAGTACTCGTCGCAATCGCGATGATATTCCTGTAGCACATCGCTGCAGTATCAATCGCCTCTTTCCGTCCAACCAAACGGAATTGTAAGCTGTCGGCTTCTAAAATGTGAGGACTCGAGAGAGTTGCGTCCGTGTTCTGAAGTGGATCTGCTGTCGTGCGGCCGTCTCGCCGCATTCTTGGAACGTGAAATGACCCGATACACGTTGAAGAAGCAGAAAGCTCCATCCCAAGCGACAGAGACCGACAGCGACGTTACGAAAGCGCCTGGAGGTGGCGGAGTGCTGTCACCAAAGGTGTTTGAAAACGCCGAGGATGACCTGAATCTCGAGATCCATCGATGGTTCACTTGCGACGTGGAATGAACGTCGTTTCCGCAGCTGTGACGCGTGCAGACATGTGTCGCACCACAGTGGGTTGTCCCACACCAACTGTGGAGCGCTCCACATCCAACCAAACCGACTGCGCATTGGGGGCACGATGAGCAATGACAGCGAAGGTGTCGATGACGTCGCCGGACGTTTGCTGCTGCCTGACTGCATCCTGAGAAACTCTCCGTCCCGACAGGACGGGATCAGCGAAGAAGTCGAAGCGGACCACCGTTTCTGGGGATGCGAGCTCATCCAGGAAGCCGGCGTCTTGCTCAAGCTGCCGCAAGTGGTGGTGGTCACGGCCGAGACGCTGCTGCATCGCTTCTATTCTCGCAAGTCACTCAAGGACTTTGACGCGTTCCGAGTGGCCATCGGGTGCCTGTTCCTGGCAGCCAAAGTGGAGGAGCATGCCAAGCGCATCCGCGAAGTGCTGTCGGTGTTTTATGCCATCTATCGACGCCGTCGCTGGCAGCGGCGGTTGCTCCAGCAGCAGCTCCTGGATTTGGACAGCGACGTGTATTGCCTGTGGAAGGACTGGCTCGTGATGGTGGAGCGACAGGTGCTGATTGATCTCGGCTTCAGTCTGTACAACATCATGGAGCACCCGCACAAGTACATCCTGTACTATGTCAAGGTACTGGACCTGAGCAAGCAACTGGCGCAGAAGGCATGGAACTTTCTGAACGACAGCTTGCGCATCGATGTGTGCACGCGGTTCCGTCCTGAGGTCATTGCGTGTGCAGCCATCCATCTTGCAGCTCGTGTGGAGCAGGTGAAGCTGCCCGAGGCTCCGGCGTGGTGGAAGCTGTTTGACGTCGAGGAAAAGCAGCTGTTGGCGGTGAGTGATGCTATCTTGGCGATGTATTCACGCAAGAAGATCGTGTGGTTGGATGCGATGACGAGCGTGGATCCATTTGTGATCGACGATCGGCCGCATGATGCGGTGGAGGAGCTATCGGCGCCCACAGACAGCGAAGCAGCACCGCTGCAAGACATCGCGTTGACTGAGAACACCGAGAAGGAAGGCAGCAAAGACGCACCCAGCGAGAAGACACGACCATCTAGTAAGGCTTTGGCGCCTGAACGCACACCCACAAGACAAGCAAGCCCATCACCGACTCGTGTCCGCAGCCGTAGTCGAAGCACGCAACCCAAGGACGATAGAAAGGAGACGCAAGATCAAGGACGCGGCCGTGCAAGAGACCGCAGTCGTGAAAGAGATCGCAGTCGAGGAAGAGACCGTGGTCGCCGGAGCCGCAGCGACGACCGCGATAGACGTCGCAGAAGTACGAGTCGACACAGAGATAGAAGTCGCAGCAATGACCGCCTTAAACGCCGTAGTCGTAGTCGCGATCGACGAAGGCATCGCGGCCGCAGTCGCAGTCGCACGCGAGAGCGATCCTCACGTTATCGCTAAGTTCCTAGCTAGCGCCAGTTCCGACATGTTCTCTGCAGTCGAGCCATTTTATTGGTGCTCTGGCGGGATGCACCACGTGATGTGCAGGTTTGTGCGTGTGCGGCGAGTTGATGTTGCATTGCAATATAGCAACATAGCATCAGACATTGAATGCAGCGATTGGGGCCGCTGAAAGCCACGCGTCGTCGGTCGTCGCGCTGGTCGCATGAGTGACGGCCTCGCTACCATCAAGCCTGGGGATCACATCCACCACAATTATGCAGCATCGACATCACTATCAACCTGATGTACATTAATTTCCTGCCCCAGCTGGTTGCGACATTAGTGATCCCCAATATGTGCAACATCAACGATGCGTGCGGATTTACCGCGACCTCCCATTGACCAACAACGCGACCAGTCGCTACCAACTCCCCGTCAATCATGTGGGGCGAGGTGGTTGTCTCCATCACCAAGGTATAGAAGTGGGCGAGCTGAGTGTGCGCAAATTTCTCGGATTGTTTGAGCCGACTTCGTGTGCGATGCTCCTGCAGTACTCTTGGAAGGAAGCTGCTGTCGCTTTGGAGCCCGCCGACGCATTCGTCTACGCTGCCTCTCGGAATCAGCTCCAAGTCCTCGAACGCTGGTGACCGCACGCTTGCATTTGATAGCGAAGACCTCCAATCGGGCTGACACTTCCGCGGTCACACACAGGATCAGCAAGAAACATGACGTCAACGCCCGCGACAGCGAAGGCAACTTGGCACTTTGCGCCGCAGCGCAGTCCCAATCCGTTCCGGCGCTAGAGCTACTGCTCGCCCATGGCGCTCTCGTCGATAACCAACAATCCAATGTGCGAATGACGGCCATGGGATTGCTTGACCCACGCTTGGTGACCTGACCGCGTGAAACCCTCATTCAGGGACAATCCGCGATGCACGTGGCATGCACGTGGGGGCGCATGCAAGTCGTGGAGCTGCTTCTGGCCCACGGCACTAGCATCCATCTGCGGGACTCAGACGTACCTAACGTGTCGTATTGGTGTTGTCACCGCGCTGCTGACTCTTGTACCTACTTCTTGGTGTAGGGGCAAACGCCATTGCACGGCGCGTGCAAGAACAACCACGCGGATGTTGTTGAAGTGCTCATTCGGTGCGGTGTTGATTTGTTTATTGCTGACGACTGCGGCATGACTCCCCTCGATTACGCAAGAGCGTGGCAACGTCCCCAGATTGTTCAGATGCTGGAAGGTAGGGCTACTGTTGAAATGCTTCAACATAAAATGACACCAACCGCTCCTGTGGTAGTCTATCAGCGCGAGGGATTTCGCGATGCCTCCGTCGAACGCGTTGATGTGCTGCTTGATGTGCTAGACTTGCCGTTGGACATGCCACTGTTGTTGCGCGAGGTTCTCGTTGAGATGCTATGTTAGCGTTGGTGGTGGAAGTTTGTGTTGTATCGTGGAATATTGATCGTATCATGATGCTGCGTTGCTGTTGAATTTTTTTCTGCCTGTGCAAGTCACTTCGCCAAATAGATCTTCGCCCTCCGCCATTTGTGACAGCACATGCATCGGGTTTCTTGGGCTGGCTACTCACGCGATGCACAAGCGCTTCAAGTTTGCATTTCCTGTTTGCTGTGATTGATTGCTTGCACATTTTCACCAGTTTCTGCATGCGAATAACAGGCATCACTGTTCGACTGGACGCGCACTCGTCAGCATGAAAGCACACATGCGAGTTGAGCATTTGCGAGGACCAAGCGGCTCTGGACACACATCCTGCGTGTGTCCAACACGTCATTGCGCCAGAGCGAGGACTCATGTGTGTGAAAGCCTCACCACGCTCACGTGACATGATGTTGGGCGAGAAGAAAGCCGAAACCAGAACATGACTCTTCTTGGATCACTTGATGATTGAAGGTGAAAGAAAACCAACTGGTTGGAATGAAATGACTTGCGGATCGAAAGGGAATTGCGACACCTCGGGTCAAGTTCGTGCACGCACGGATCTACAGCAGGATGTGGACAACGGCAAGTCTTCGAACCAACCACGTCGAATAGTAAATCTCACGAGCATCATGCAGACCCCATTGATGGCACAAGCAGTCCCGGATCACCAGGCCGACGTTGAGGTCGAGTTCGACCGCGAGCGTGGATGCCGTCAGCGTTGCTGCATTACCTGCGTCCTATGCCCAATTCTCACCTTCTGCCTTGGCTGTCTCTGCTGCCCATGCATCCTGTGCTGGCAGCGCAAGGAAACGAACGCGCAGAAAGCCACGATCACAAACACTCGCCTGGTCGTCGAGAATGGCTGGTTGAATCGATCAATCAAGAGCGTGCCGCTTGATCGTATCCAAGATGTCAGCATCGAAGAGAGCTGCTGTCAGCGCTGCTTCGGAGTTAAAGGATTATCAGTGCAGACGGCTGCCTCCGGTCCGTCGGAACCTGAAGTGTACTTGCACGCACCGATGGACGCCGAGATGGTGCGCGATGTGATTCTCAATCGCCGTGACACACTGGTGTTTGGTAGTCGAGTGACAGCCATCCTGGTAAACCAGCCCGAAGTGGCGCCGCAAAGCGCTTTGATGCGAACGCAATTCCAACATCAGCACCCAATGCAACAGGCATCACGGCATTGAAGCGATCGAAGAACAGCCAGAGGGTTTATCAAGTCACCATGTCGGTCCTCGTCAAGGCGTTGTACGGCACAAACTCTCGTCATCAATCTCTTTGCGCTCCCCACGTTATATGCGCGGCCTTTCCTTTGCCTGTTGGGTGACGCGGTAGTACTTGCCACCTGAATAAGTAAGTTTAGCCAATCTATGCCAAGTATACTTGGCAGTGTTCGCCCTCGCAAGCCCAACATCATACCTTGCGCGCATCATGCTTGATCAGACAGAGGGAAGATGCCATGCGCCGATGGGCTCTCTCTTGCGGATGGACCTGAACTCGCTTCACCCAAGCGTTGTTCTCGTGGGTGTCTCGACTTGCTGCTGGACAGGAGCCTTGATATCTGCCCACTAAGCCCTGGTGCGATAACGCAGCAATACACGCACAAGGTAGTTGAGCTTCATCATTCTCCCAACATTACCAAGGTACGAACACAGCTTCGCTGGTGCAGCACCCTTATGACAATTCAGCTGACCGTCCAAGTCACAGGAAAAGCTCCAGATGCTGCTCATTCTTTGTCAGAAGCTGATGAAGTGCGTTTCAAATCACCCGCCAAATCTGTGATGATGCGTGGCTGACACGATGCCGTATGTGCAGGTGGCTGGTTGACGATCGCGACAGAATGGAAAAGATCACTCACAGTACGCCGCTGTCTCTGAGGTACAAATTTTCTGCTCTGCTGACACCGTAAGATGACAGAGCTCGAGAAAGAGCTACTTGTTGCTCTGCAAGCTGACCACTCGACAGCAGATTCAGAACGGCAACAACATGACAGGTCAGTTGCATTTTCAACATGAGAAGAACGAAAGTTCTGAGGGTTCTTTTTGATACCCAGCCCAGCGCAGGCAGCAGCACTGGGCATCGCTCAGATCAAGCCTAAAGGAGTGCGTACATCAAGTTATCAACATCGACCGACGTCGATCGCGTCTGGTTCTCCTGGTGGTACAGATCAGACATCAAAGACAGAAGTTCGCCAAGTGCCGCCTATTCAAGCTCCCCAGCACGCAATGGCCGATGACGGACAGCTCTACATCGCGTTACCATCCCCGCGAGTCGCACGAAGCAGCACGGCTGATCCCACGACGTCTGCTCTCACCACGTACTACCAAGTGCACAAATCAGTCGTGCGACTCCAAAAGTTCATTCGAGGCTTCTTGGTACGCTCTTTTCCTGCTGTTGCCATCCACGTGGATGTCTAATCCCCAGTTGCAGACACGACGTCGCTTCTACAAGATGCTCGAGGACCTTATGAATGGCAAGCTCGTAACGTAGGAAATATTCAAACGAAACACAGCATGGCAGTGTTGTGTTCTCAAAGTTCATCATCGAATTGCCGGCAACAGTTCCAAAACTGATTCGGGCAGTTGAATTACCGAGGACTAATATGAATGGGAATCGGTGTGCGCGAAACTTTCTTGTTCCTGGAGCCTTGCTGTGTGGTGATGAAGTTGCGGTTAGCTTGGCCCAACGGTGGTCCTGGCAGATCATCCAGCGCCTCTTCCTTGAGCAGTCGCTGCAAACAAGCAACACCATCCCACGCCGTCAAAGACAACGTCCACTAAGTAGCAAGACCCCCAACACTTACGTCGTCGTCCAGCTGCTGGCGGTCCTCGTGCGTGATCAACTGGTGCTGCATCGGAGGCAATCGAACGCCATATTCGTTTGAAATTGGTGGCAGCGGAATGCTGTTCCGCTTCTCTGCCAGCTCCATCATGAGTTCCCGCGGCGGCACATGCGCGTAGTGATGGTTCAGGCGCGATGCAATCGCCAGTCGAACGTCATCTGCATCGATGTCCTGCATTGTACACCATACGTTGTCAGCCTCGCACATGCAGCTGCCATCATCATCATGACCGACCTTCTTGTCCGAATACATCGAATACTCCTGGGCGTCGACCAGGATCTCGGCCACGTACCCTGCCACAGCATCCACGTCACCAACACAGCCCACAGACCAATGCATCAATCGCAAATATACATCGTACGGTGCACGAACTCGAGCAGTTGGTTCACGACGCGCGGCTCGAACTTGTCCGCGCCCATCGACTCGAGCACGTACTGGAGCACCTGCACGTCCACGGGCAGCGCATGCGCGTTGTCGGCCTCGTTCTGGCTGCCGTCGTCCTCGTGGATGCCCTTAAGGTTCTTCATCTTGAGCGCGGCCTCGCCAGTGCCGCCAGCGCCCGTGGCTGGCTTGGCATCGCCGCCGCCCGGGGCCGGCTTGGCCTTCGCTGCCGCCTTGCTCATGAGCTTTTGGGCTTGGCGGCCGTGTGGGCAACGGGCCCAAAGTACGCACGGGACTGCCGCCACGCACTTAGTACAACGGCTGTTAACAGAAACATGGAATACACGATACATGTTGATCCACCCAAGGTTACAATGCTGGTGCGAACTTAATGGGCGATGCCGCCCGACGTGAGCTTCATTGGGTCGAGATGCTTGTCCAGGTCTTCCTCCGACAGCTGCGTGAACTGGGTCGCCACTTCCTTCACGGTCTTACCTTCCTTGTACGCTGTCTTGGCGATCTTGGCGCCGACCTCGTAGCCCACGATCGGGTTGAGTGCGGTGACAAGGATTGGGTTGCGGCCAACCAGCTCCGCGACGCGCTTCTCGTTCACACCGAAACCAGCGATGGCCTTGTCAGCCAGCACACGACAGCCCTGCGCAAGTAGCGTGATGGACTGCAGCACGCTGTTGACGAGAACCGGGAGCATGACATTGAGCTGGAACAATCCCGACTGCCCCGCCACTGTAGCGGTCACGTCATTTCCGATCACCTGAGCGCAGATCATGCACACGGCTTCTGGGATCACAGGGTTGATCTTGCCAGGCATGATACTCGAACCTGGCTGCAAAGCGGGGAGCTCGATCTCACCAAGCCCGGCAATAGGACCCGAGTTCATCCATCGCAGATCATTCGAGATTTTCATCAGACTGGTGGCCAGGACCTTCAGTTGAGCGCTCAGCTCGACAATCGCATCTGGAGCAGAGAGCGCCTCGAACAAGTTGTCGTTTTGCTCGAATGGCGCATGGAGCTGGTTGGACAGGATCTTGCAAACTTTCGACCCGAACTGCGGGTGGGCGTTGATGCCAGTGCCAACGGCTGTGCCACCGATGGCAAGCAAGCGCACACGCTCGAGAGCTGACTCAATTCTTGCAACGTTCTTGGAAATCTGGGACGACCAACCAGACAGCTCTTGCTGCAGCGTCACCGGCATAGCATCCATCAAGTGGGTACGTCCAGTCGTCACCACGTGCTTGTAGCTCTCGCCCTTCTTGTCAATCACACTGATCAAGTGCTTCATGGCTGGAAGCAGCTGCTCACTGGTCTCGAGATACGTAGCGATGCCAATCGACGTCGGAATGACGTCATTCGATGATTGGGACATGTTCACATGGTCGTTCGGATGGACTTTACGGCCAAGCTTGCGCGTCGCGAGGGTCGACAACACTTCGTTCATGTTCATGTTGGAGCTCGTACCACTGCCCGTTTGGAAAATCGAGATGGGGAACTGGTTGGCATGTTCGTCAAACTGCGTGACGATGGTGTCCGCCGCGCTGTGAATGGCATCCATCATGTCTGCTTCCATCAGTCCAAGCTCATTGTTGGCGGTGGCACATGCCTTCTTGAGCTGCGCGAGCGATGTGATCATGCGGCGCGGGAACGGGTGGCCGAATGGGAAGTTGTCGACAGCGCGCTGTGTCTGCGCCGTGTACAGCGCGTTGATGGGAACGTTGACAACGCCCATCGTGTCCTGCTCTTGACGAAATTCGGTCGACATGGTCCTGAAGTGCTGCTGGGGCTGTGAGCTGGGGCTGCAGTGCGAAAGTGCTGGTGCAGAAGTGCTGATGCAGAAGTGCTGGTGCTCTGGTGCTCCCGTCTGTGGGGGGTTCTGCTTGTCGCGTGCAATGGACGAATGAAGTCCAACGTGACCGATCTTGACGAGGTGGTTACACGTCTGTGAGCTGGCACAAGTCACATGAAGCACAAAATATTGACACGCACAAAGAACTACGTTAACAAACAAACAACGGTAGTGTGAAACACAATCTGGAAAAATGTTCTTGAGTTCGAGGATACATATAAGACCAGCAGAAAGCCCAAGAAAACAGAAACAAAATCGATAGTATCTCTATGATGTGGATGTTGGGTGCCAAGCAAGCAACAAGCAGTTCTCAAGGCTATCTTGCACGTCGCAATAGTGCACGAGGCGTGTTTCGAGCCCAAAGGAGCGGAGATATGCAGCACGTCCTGCGTCCAGGATACGCTTGCACTGGCGACCAAGCACAGCACGATCGACCTGCGAAATGCCAAGCACGCGCTCAACGGCGTCGCCTCCCAATCCCATACCACAAGTTGCCCATGACGTCATACTACGGAGCAAATCAAACTCTTCTGGTTGAAATCCAAGCTGCGTGAAGAACTCCGGTGCGACATAGTCTTCCCATGCGCAAACTTGATGGCAGCAAAGCGCGACGGCTAAACCACGGAAGTTTGGGCTCACGTGGTCCGAGGATTCTGAGGCTGAGGCAGCTGGAGAAGGCAGTGTTTGCACCACTGCACGCAGCGAAAGATCCGTCGCGACACCGCAAAGGTGCTTAGACATGCACACAACCGGCTTGTCCACCACTTCGGGCATTCCTGCGAAGTTGAGGTGGCGAATGTCGATCTTGGCGCGAACAGCATTGCGCGTTCCATCGCCCTCAGACGACTCAAAGTTCGAATCAGCCTTTCCTCGCGTATGAGCACGGTCAATGAGCACGTAGACGTTGGATGGATAGCTCTGAGCCAACGCCAACGACAACATCCCTCGACCAGCACCCAGTTCTACATACGTAGCGCTTTCGTCCAGCAGCTTCAGCTTGTCCATATGACCCAAGATTGACGCTTGTTGCTCAATATGGCGAAGCAGACTCTGCGAAGTGCCGGCATCTTTCTTGTCTTGCATCAGCTGGTCACAAGCTTGATGGGTCAGCTTTTCCAGCGGGATCGTCCCGACACACGAGTCATACGCAGCATGAATACGCCGCGTCAAGTCAACGAAGTCCGATGCACCAAGACGATCAAGCAGCGACTGCTGTTGCTGCGAGTCTGGCACTTTGTGCTCATCTGTAGCGTTGTCCTCTTCATCGGCGGTTGCTAGTTGTTGGCTCGAGGCTTCTGGATGGTCTACGGCGTGTGCGTTGTTTCCAGAATTGATGTTTTCGCTGTAGTAAGGCAACATCTTCATCGCATTCGCTTCTTTGAGCTTGTTGCACACTAGTACATGCTTGTCCAAGTCGTACTGATAGACGGTATGGGAGCCGTCGACAGGGCAGGGCACACGCTTGCGCAGCTCTTCCTTGAACCGCTGCGACTTCTTGCTCGCCACTAGCACATCGTCAGGCAAGTGGTTTCCACAATACATTGCTCCATTTACCCTTCACAGCAAAGCATTAAGTGAACGTTAGCAAACCGTGTGCACGCCCCAGTCTCTCTCAACCTCCATGCGCCACATACCGTTCCAGGTTACAAAATCGGTTTTTGCGGAGGATCTTGAACATGCATCGATCCCATTCGCCGTCCAAAGTGGCTTTCGTCTTCTCTTGCTTCCGGCGCTTGCGCTGCATCTCCTTCTGGTCGCCATCCTGGGCGCCTGCAGCGGCGGCCGGCGATCGCTTGCGCTCGTCCATCACTTCCATCGCAACGGTCGAGCTGGGCGAGAGGTGGGCAGGCAATAATGTCGCAGGTGATTGGCTGGAATTGCGTCGAGCGAGCCGATCATTGGCTGAATATCGTCAGTTTTAGATTGTTGCAGCATATTGCAAGGTTGTCACCGCAATTGCAATGGCAGACGCCGAACTCAATGCGCAGCTTCAGGTGGGACGATCTCCATCGCTCCATCCATATTCGCCCTAACAAGAACCGATATGCATGTGGCGTAATGATTGACACAGGATGAAGAGGTCGAGGTGTTGCAAGTGAGTGTGGTGTCACGTGTTATTGTGTTTTCGCTTCCGAATTCGTGTTGACTGACTTCGATGGCGCACGACACTGCGCGTTCGACAGTCGATCTATGACGACGCCTTCCAGACTGTCGAGAGATTTGAAAACTCAAACGGCGTTCGATCGTTCACTGTGAGCATCCCTGGGCCGCACGCCATCCAGTTGCTCGTGCACCTACCTGTCGGATATCCGTCGTCTGACCCTCCTGTCGCTGAAGTGTACGAGTCGTTCGGCCTGACGCAGAAGCAACGCGATCAGATCATCGAGGACCTGGCAACGATCTTCGAGCGCTCTAGTGGCCAGGTGTGCCTGTATGAATGGATCGAAAGTGTCCGCGAAGCCCACGAGAACGGCGCCGTTGTGGACGACGACGCCACAGGAGGTGACGCCAGCGACAGCGAAGGAGAAGAGCAGACTGACCGCGACGCGCATGAAGAATCCTTCCAGTCTGATCCACAAAACTTGCGTCCGCGTGTGGACAATGCACACCGCGTGCGCGACCCTGAACGCGAGGCGAGGTTGCTGCCCCAGATTTACCATGGCAAGCCTCTCATCGACCGTAAGAGCACGTTCGTGGCGCATGCCGTCCGCGTCACTTGCGTCGAAGACGTGCGATCGTTCTTGGCGATTTTGCTGGATGACCGCAAGATTGCGCGCGCCACGCACAACATGCTGGCATATCGGATTGTGGGGGACTTTGTGATCAAAGACAACGACGAGGATGGCGAAGACGGCGCTGGCAGCAAGATGTCGCACCTGCTCGAACTGACCAAGGCCGAGAACGTGGCTGTGGTGGTCACGCGATGGTACGGAGGCATTAAGCTCGGTCCAGATCGCTTTAAACACATTAACACCGCCGCACGTGAAGCACTGGAAGAAGGCGGCTTCCTCTCTAGTGCCGTCACTCAGAAAGGAAAGAAAAACAAGAAATAAACAAGCGAAAATGACAATGTGTGAAAGAGCAGACTGGCTGAGGTCAATCAACTTTGCATTAGAACATCTCGTTGCCTTGTGGTCGCCGCCGGTTGCTTTCTGCGTTGAACTTGTCGACGTACGCCTTCAGACCGGTGTTGAACAAGCTGCATCGAATGGGCATCTCCAGCTCGTAAAACGGATTCTACGGCAACAAACACACGAATATTCATCAGAAACAACCACCAAGACTCGCGGCATTTGGGGGAGGGATGGTTGTGGCGTACCTTGAGCACGTAGTCAACATACAGCTCGTAGATGGATCTGAGCGCAGTATCAACTTCCGGCGTGCCGAGAGCTGCTGTGACGAAGAACTTGATGCCCGTAGGCGTCTGATAACACTGCAAGCGGAACGTGTCTGTCTCTAGCATGTCGATGCCGCCAGGGCCGGAAGGAGAAGCCTGCGGACAGATCGGACACTCATCAGCTCACCATACTACCCACATTGTCGTTCCTGATAAGGTCCTCATACCAGCGCAGCGATCGCGTGCATGCTGTGGAACGTCGAACCAAGGCGCAAGTGGTCATTCGAGCTGAGCTTTGGAGCTGCACTGCTCAGGTCCTGCTGATAGATCAAGCCGCCCGACTTGTTGATGATATACAGCGAGTGCAGCATGATGCTTCCACGGCTTCAAATTATAACATTTCCAGCAGCACGGCAATGTAGTACCGTGCGCGACCATTATTGTCTCCGCGCATTAATATGTCTGATGGTCAAATCCTCGTGTGACCCTTCTGGAGCCGCTCGTTGAGCGGACGCATGACCGTTGGGCGTCTGCAAGATGCGCTGGCGTGGGCCGAGGCGGCCCCAGAGCGGCATGTGCTTCCACACAAGGCATCACTGAGTGCAAAACAGTCAAATTGACGTGCTGCCTGGTTTCTCAGCGATTGCATTCACCACAACGATAGCGAAAACGAGGCTCGCACCGGACTGCTCGCTCTGCAGCTCATGCCGTCGAAACAGGAAGGACGCGAAGCGCTGCTCAAGAAAAGCCCTCGGCGCAGCAGCAGAAGTCCACGCAAGCGACCTTCACCAATTGCCAAAGTTTGCGACGTAATCCCGGAAGCGCAGCCACCGATTGTCAAAGACGACGATGGCGCGATCTTGCATGTCGAAGGCACCTATCAGAGCAGCATGAGCGAGGCCGAGCGCGAATTGATGCGCAAGATTTTCCAGGCACGTTCGTCCGACATGCTGCCATCGAAGAAGGGCGTTGTCAATTTGTTCACGTTCGCTCATTTCGGGCTGTTGGTGAACTACGCTTGCATTGGCCTGCTCAACGGCTTCTTCCCGGCCATCATCTACCCGTTCTTCAAGTTATATCTTAACCTGGAAGGCTACCAGGTGGCAGCAGCGTCCGTGATCATCCAGCTCCCGTGGTCGTACAAGACTTTCTTCGGCATCTTGTCGGACCATCAACCGATCTTTGGCTATCGCCGCAAGTCGTACATCTTGATCGGCTGGATTGGCTGCTTCATTGCACTCATGGTTCTTGCGTACGGTCCATACGAGGCACCTTACTTTAAACCGGGGGAGATACAGCGTACGAAGATCGCAGAAGACCGAATTGTGCTCAACAGACACGCTCCTGACGCTGGCGCTCGCTTTCTTGTCTACATCATGTTCGTGTGTGTGGGCTATGTGGTCACTGACGTGGCGTGTGATGGCATGATGGTGGAGTTGGCGCAGCACGAACACATCGATGTACGAGGCAGCGCGCAGTCGACGATCTATGTTGTCCGATTCACTGCCAACATGATCGCGGGCATCGTGGCTGCCGTCTGCTTCAACGGGAGGGAATACGGCGGTCAGTTCGATTGGTCTGTACCGTACGCCTCAGTGTTTTTCCTCTGCGGATTCTGCGCCGTTGCTGGTTGCGTCTTCACCATTTTCATGTTGGAAGAAGAACGGCATCCGGAGGAGCTGCAAAAGCATCCAGTTCGCGAAATGTGGCGAATATTCAAACAGCGAGCGATTTGGCAGATGATGGCGTACCATTTCCTCAACTCGTTCTGCAACAGCTTCAGCATTTCGTGTTATTCATCGATCCAGGAATACTGGGCTGGTGTCACACCGCTTTACAACAGCATCTCGACCATCATCAGTTCGCTGCTCTTCGTGGTGGCGACGTTTTTGATGAAATATTGCTTGCTGAACGTGAGCTGGCGCGTGACAATGCTGGCGTGCACCATCTTCACCGTCTGCGTCAACTATACCGTCACGTTCATCGTCGTCTTTGACGTTTATCGCCGAGAATGGTTTTACTTGGGTGGGCCGCAGCTCAGCGTCATCGCCGATGGAATGCGCCACGTTATTGCCGGCTTCGTGACCGTCGAGATCGCAGAGCACGGGTTTGAAAGCGCCACATACAGCTTGCTCACGACTGTTCACAACATCGCATCACCTTTCGCCAGCAGCATGACCAACCTCGTCGACGCGCATTTCGACGTGACCGACATCGATATTGCCATGGACACGGCGCACGTGCGGTGGCAAGTCGCCTCGTGCTTGTTCATCGCGCTTGGCGCCAATTTGTTGAGCATCCCGACGCTGTGGCTGCTACCGCGGCAAAAGCATGAAGCTCAGGAGCTCAAGTATCACGGGACATCCAGCTTCTGGGCAGGTCTCATTGCGCTCGTTGTGCTGGCGTTTACGTTGATCTGGGCGACGACGATGAATCTGCTGTCGATCAAAAGCGAGACAGCGTGCTTGCCGATTGCCGGTGGCCAAGGATGCGACTGAAGCTCGTGTTGGAGGAGATGGATGTGTCATTAACGGACTCGATCTATAATGTAATCTCAAGGGGACGGACATTTGCGTGCCTAGCCTTGCTTCGCTGTCTTCCTTCGGCGCTGGCGCTCGTTCCTGGCCTTCCGAGCTTTCTCGCTTCTTGCTTCGAATTGTCAACCGTTGCGCAACGCACTTCCAGGGGCTCGCGTTGTGGGTTGACGATGTTGACGGCACGTTCACTGTCACAGCGATCGAATCCGAAGACCTCTGAGATTTGATTCCCGCCTCCCTTTCCAAACGCGTCGACAGTGGCGTTCCACGCGTGAATGCTTTTAACTGCGTCGGCAGGAACGACGGGAATGGTTGTCAAGATCCTCAAGTGGAAGACACCCAGCACCCAGACAAACTGCAAGCACGCATTCTCTTCTTCACTTCTTCTCGGCCGACCAGCAAGTGTCTGTCCTGCATCCTCTCTCCATATGCCATGGAGTCCATGGTGCCGCCATCATGATCATCATCTCAGCACAATCAGGTGTCAAAACCTGTGACTTCTGATCCTCGTCGAATTGTGCCGTTTACACGCGAAGGGAAGAGCCAGGCGGCGCGGTGGGGGTTCCCTCGGCCACGTCGCCCGCGTCAGCCATGCATCCTCTGAGCCCCACGAATCGATCCAGATCCCCTTGGCGTGGCTGCTGCTGCTGGAAGCGTGCCAAGCCCACGCAGAGCGGTTGCGGCCGTCCGCACCCTCCATGCTGCATGCCTCCGCTCAACAGTAGCTCAGCCACTCCGATGGCGCGCTGTGTGCAACTCGCCGAACGCGTGCGTTTCAGGCGCGAAAGGGGAGGCACTAGCCATGGCTGGATGCATGTGTGTGCGTGGAGCAGGGGGGTCGTTCCAAAACGTCTGGTGCTCCCACGCTGTCAACGTCGCATGGTCCGCTCGCCGCATGTGGGGTGGGCGGAGGCGGGAGGAGGAGGGGGGGGGTTTCCCTTGCCTTGCCTGGCTTGGCTCGGCCGTGGGCTTCGCTGGAAGCAAGACAACCAGTCGTTTCATGGCCACTGACGTGGGTTTTCGGCCAATCGGCGACGTGGGTGGCGACGTCACGCCTGCTGATTGGTGGATCGTAGCCACTGACGCCAAGCCCAGCTGCCACGTTTGTGGTCCGGGTGGCTCTGACGCCGACCGTGGGGCTTGGAGGGACTCTGCTCCGCTCGCTCGGTCCGCTCCGCTCGGGCGGCGCCCGCCCGCGCCCGAGCACGGGCAACCACAGACCGCTCACTCAGGATTTTTCTCCGCCCCAGCAAGTTGCCCGCGAAGAATACTAAGCCAACGGTGAAGATGAGCGCCATTTCGGGTTACAAGCCACTTGCCACCTCTGAAAAGCAGAGCGGCGCCGTGTCGTTCATTTTGGACTTGGCTGCCGGTGGTGTTGCCGGCGGTATCTCCAAGACCGCTGTCGCGCCAATTGAGCGTGTCAAGCTCCTCCTCCAGGTGCAGGCCGCTTCGACCCAGATCAAGCCTGAGGACCAGTACAAGGGCATCGTTGACTGCTTCGTCCGTGTGTCCCGCGACCAGGGCGTGAGCTCGTTCTGGCGTGGCAACTTGGCCAACGTCATCCGTTACTTCCCAACGCAGGCGTTGAACTTCGCCTTCAAGGACAAGTACAAGAAGCTCTTCTTGGACGGTGTCAAGAAGGACCAGTTCTGGCGCTTCTTCCTCGGCAACTTGGCTTCGGGCGGTGCCGCCGGTGCCACCTCGTTGCTCTTCGTGTACCCACTCGACTTCGCTCGTACCCGTCTTGCCGCTGATGTTGGCAAGGGCAAGTCGCGTATGTACACTGGCCTCGGCAACTGCATCACCACCATCTACAAGCAGGATGGCCTCAAGGGCCTGTACCAGGGCTTCGGTGTGTCGGTCGGCGGTATCATTGTGTACCGTGCTGCTTTCTTCGGTGGCTACGATACGCTCCGTGACGTTGCCCTCAAGGACCCAAAGAACGCTCCAGTGTGGCAGAAGTGGTTGGTGGCTCAGTTCATCACCACCGTCGCCGGTATCGTCTCGTACCCATTCGACACCGTGCGTCGTCGCATGATGATGCAGGCTGGCCGTGCCGATATCTTGTACACCTCGACCTTCGACTGCGCGCGCAAGATCTTGGCTAACGAGGGCAGCGGTGCCTTCTTCAAGGGCGCTGGCTCGAACATCATCCGTGGCACGGGTGGTGCCCTTGTGCTCGTCATGTACGACGAGTTCAAGAAGCTCATCGACCCAAACGCCAAGCCATCGTCTGAATAAATGCACGACAAACCCTCGTGTTTGGAATGCTATTTGTATTTCAGTCGCAATAGACCGGTTTACCAACCATTTGCTTGCGCTTTGTTGCGGTAATGTTTTGCTAAACCAACCTAACCAGAATCTTATTTGAATCACGACGACGAACCCCCTCTCTCTCCCCTTTATGTCCTCTCCACGTACACCCGCACCCCTTATTCTCCAAGAGTGAGCGTACCACACTACTCATGGAAGTGCCCCATGAGGCACCATTCATGCTGTGACGGTTCATGGTCCCAAGTTGAAGCGAGCCGTTTCCTGGGGCGTTATCACGCCTCATGTGGGGCGATGGGGTCTGTGTCTGTGTGGCTGTGTCTGTGTGCGTGGCGTTGGCGTTGAAGCGTTCGCGGCGGGCGATGGCCAAGGAAGTGCTCGCATCCATCAATGGTGATGCATGAACCTGAAGCGCCAGCGATGGACGCGGGCTCGCGCGGAAGCGCCACGGACGCGCCGGTCAAGGACGAGTTCACCGACATCAGTCTGGTTGGGGACGCAAAGCCGACACCTTCGAGCGGCAGCAGCAGCCCACGCAGCGCCAAGTATGCCGTGCGTGCCACCAGCAAGGATCAAGAACACAGCGAGAACGCTGAGCTGCCTCGAGCTCGTGGTCATACCAAGTCGTCGTTGGTGACGAGTCCTCGGTTGAAGCAGCCTGATAGCCCTCGGGCTTCGGATGGAGAAGGCAGCGGCATGGAGAACATGTGCTTCGAAGTGGTGAAGAAGTCTGTGTACAAGGACAAAGCCGCCGGCAAGACCCTGCTGCAGCGACTGCGTGGCGTGGCTGGCAGTGGCACCAAGCAGAAGTACATGCTGGCCGCTCGGGATGCACAGGTGATGGCAATGGTCAGCCCACCAAGCGCTACTGATGCATCGAACAGGTCGGTGCGTGAGGAGGACGTGTCGTGCAGCGAAAGTGAGAGCGAGCGCACGTCTGTGGAGATCACCATGGAGGAAGAAGAGCCAATCCAAGTGGCGGTGGAAGGTGGTGACGCTGCGCCTCACAGACGCGGAAACAACGACACGGCACACGCGCTGTCAAATGGACAGCAACAGGAACCTCAGAGAAGAGACACGGACATGCCAGGGCCGCAGGTCGTGATCCATTCTGCTGACATTGAGTCGGACTCGTCGGTTGGGTTTGCGACGCTTAATCCTGTCGTCGGCCGCAAGGGACAAACGAAGCAGCCAATCTCACCTGCAGCAGCTGCTGCTGTTCCATCTCTCCAGGAGATACCTCTGGCACAGCAGTCGAGTTCCAATCAAACATCGAAGTGGACGATTGTCATCAACGCGTTGGGTGCCTCAGGGTTGGCCAAGCCGGAGAAATTTGGGACGCAGTCGTCGTTATTGGAGATGAAGCTGTGTGAGTTGGCCGACGACCAGCCCTCCAGTGGCAGCATCATGCGCACGGTACTACACAAAAAAGGAGGCAGTGAAGCGCATTGGAACCAGCAGTTCACGGCGTCACTGCGGTCCAAAGAGAAGCAATTCTTGCACATTTCAGTCAAAACCGACAGCAAGATTCTCATCGGTGAAGCTCGAGTTCTGCTGCACGAAGTCAGCGATTTGTTCTATGACCAGTTCTATACATTGCGACGATCTATCAAGAATGTTGAAGAAGGAGCGACGGAATCGTGTGGTCATGTGCATCTACAACTGAAAATTACTGAAGCAAGCAAGATGGCGATGACGATGGTCGTTCCACCCCTGCAACTTCCTTTTCCATCAGCAACACCTCCTGCAGTCAAGGCAATACCAAGTGTGGACGTCGTCGTTCCAGCGATGTTGAAAAATGGAGGCTTGCTCTTCAAAATTCCGTATCACCAGCACAGTTTGGCCTCAGCAGCGCCTAAACGACAATGGGTGACCGTGCATCGTCGACAAACGGATGGATCTTGCATAATTACCTGGTGTGATCCTGGAGAGTCTGATGAAAAGCAACACTTCATGGAGCTTCGGTCTGTTGTTGAAGTGCGCGAAGGCCATGGCACAAAGGCGTTCGAGAAACAGCTACACAGTCACCCAGGAATTGTTGGCGAAAAAGCTAAGTGTTTCTCGCTTATCTCATCGACACGAACTCTGGACTTGGTTGCGTCAAGCAAGGAAGAGGCTCACGTTTGGGTAACGGCTCTTCGCCAACTACTTTTCCCTGTTGACAACGGACTGAACGGAGACGCGCAGTCATCAGCACGAGTTATGAACAATTACATGATGTCGGCACTTTCGCCGCGAGACAACGGACCGCCGAACAAGACAAGGATCGCAAGCTGGAGAAACGAAATTTTCCATTACGCTCGAAAACGAATGCTTGATGAGATATCCAATTGCCTGGAAGATGGCTGTCCAGTTGATTTGTTGGAGACTGGTTCTGGTGACACACTGCTGATGATAGCTTGCCGGGGAGGTGATCCAGAACTGGTTGAACTTTGCTTGATGTGGCGCGCCAAGAATGATCCTCATCCAGAGTTTGGCGAAACAGCATTACAAGTCGCGGTGAACAACGGCCATTCAAAATGTGTTGAGCTCCTGTTGACAACGGCTGCAAAGAGTGACATGGACTCGGAAATTGTGAACCATATCGATTCCAATAACGATGCACCGCTGCATGTCGCTGCAAGAAGAGGTGACCTTCCGTGTCTTCAGTTACTTCTTCACCATGGTGCTGACATCTGCGTTGTCGAAGAGTTTGGTCGCACGCCACTACACTGCGCTGTGGGCGCGGGATATTACGACTGTGTGGCATATTTATTGGACGTGGGTGGCGACTCGGTGTTAAATGCAGGCGATCATGATGGCGACACGTCGCTTCATTATGCCGCGCTAGCTGGAAACGAGTCCATTGTTCGACTTCTCGTAGAAAGCGCAGCTGATGTTTTCGCAACAAATGTCCATGGAGAAACAGCGTACGACATCGCTGTACGTGAGAAGCGATCGAAATGCGTTGAGTTGATGGCACAGTACTACCTCACCGGCGCTCGAGAAGAGTCTCCCAGTCCTGCGTCGCGCAATGAGCCAGCTTCGGCGTTGCTGTTGAAACAACAAGAGCTTGAAGTCGAAGAAGACCAGTGTGTCAACCGTGAAAAGGAATCTGAAGATGAACAAATAACGTTGTTGCCATTACGTTCTTCAGTACCAGCGACAGTTGACCGCTGGGCAGAAGATGAAGAAGGGTCACCACTTCAGAACTCGCCTCCGGCCTCATATCTCGATCGAAATGCAGCCCACAGTCGCTCGGGGCCGGTACCGCTGTCTCCAAGCGCACAAATCCGTGAAGCGCTTTCTCGCAGTCAAAGAAACCTCTTTGGCCCATCGAGCAACTCAGTTCGCACTGATCCGCACATGATACACAGCGCGCGATCTGAAGTTCAATCGCATCCAGTGGATTATGACCGCCGACCGCACACAGCGAGAATTGACCGTGATCACGTTCGAGACGATCACAGATTACAGCATTATGAGCACGCACATCCGATGTCAGCAAGGCACATTCATCAAGACGGACACGTCGATGAGTGGGGAGTTCCACACGCAGCTTGGCTGCGCCATCGGAGCCAGAGTGCAATGTCAATCGGCTCGATTGATGCCCACGGCGCTGGAGATGGCAGTCGAAGCATGTTCAGCAGAAGGTCAAACAGCGCCGACATGACACCACCAATGCGAATACCCCAGCAACACATGCAAGGCCGATCTCCACCAGACCCACCACCGCGTGCTCCAGCTGTAGTGGAATGGGATACATTCTACACCGAAGATGGATATCCATATTACGTCCATCGATTTACAGGTGTTTCTCAGTGGGAGAATCCATTTCCTCCAGCTCATGTGCCGCCACCTCCGGCTATGTCTGCGTTTTCGGCCGAGACGCTATCTGCTGATTCTGTGGTGCGAATGCGCCTTGCTGAAGCACGCAAAGCGAAGCCTACAAGTCATGGTGGGTTGACGAGCCCAACCAAACGACTACCAGACGGATTCGGCGTTGCTAATCACATGGGGTATTCTGCTGGGCAGTATCGTGCCAGTCAATTCGTTTCCCATGCTTCAGTCCCCGCGTGGATTGAGCAACCAGTTCACCCAGTCCAAGCTAGGTTAATGCCGTATCCCGCACCAAGATCTCCGACATCATCGTCCAACGAGCAATTTCTTCATTCTGCTCCGCGAGTTGCGCAGCCTACTGATCCGAGAATGAATCAAGCACCACCACTGTCGTTCCACTCGTCTCATGCGAGTGGCAACCACTTGCATACCTCCGGCTCAACCAACATGAGCATATCACCTCGTAGCACTGAGCAGTCTCCAGCGAAATCTGTGAACGCGACGGCAATTCTAGATGAGCCCCAGCACCCCACGTCTGAACATGAAGCTCCATCATCCCGTTACCAAGCGAAGACAGGAATGAAGCTGACTATCGACACCACCGCTACCCCTGAAAAAGACGGCAAGTCACAAATTTTGTACGAGTCTCGATACCAGTCGAACTTACTGTCTTATGAATGCGGAAACAGAAACGCGGCCTGTATATATTCCATCACCGCGTAATCGAAGTCCTCAAGCAAAAGCACAACCAACAGAGGAGACTGAAGGCAGTTTTCAGAAGGTACGTTGCCTTGGTTCAGAATAAGGAGACGCTGCTGACGACCGACGCACCTTTTTTACCATTGTCAGTCGCGTCCTTCGTCCCCACGTGGAAGAAGCAAAAGCATTCAGATGATGGAGCTGAAGCGAGCCAACAATCTTGCGATCGCGTTATCCAATTTCAAAATCTGCGATAATTATGACCCGATCATCCAGGCGATAGCTTCCATGGACGAGAAACTTGTTCGACCAGAGCTACTATCATGCTTACAGCGCTTTTTTCCAACAGAAGAAGAAGCTCAAATGCTGAGGAAATTTTCGGGATCCATAGGATCACTCGGCAAAGCAGAGAGGTTTTTATATCAGCTGCTGCAAGTCGCTGACATTCAGCTGCGCATCGATGTGTTCTTGTTCAAGTTGGAGTTCCCAAAGAGTCATCGAAGCTTACAAACTCGCATTCAGACGGTCAAACGTGCATGTCGTGATCTCGTTGAGAATTTTTCATTTGTTCAAGCACTTGACCAGGTAAGCCGTGTTGCCTCACGTAGAAGTGAAGAAGCGCAGTGGCAGCCTAACCAACTGATCTTGCGCTAGTTTTTTACCGAATGGAAACCGAAGTCGTTGCATACCTTCCAGTCAAACCGCGATGTCTTCCGTAAAACATTTCTTCGCGAACTGGACCAGAAATTGAGCTCGTTTCGGACTGATATCGAAAAAGCCGCAAACGTTGACCTGATGGAGCTCCAAATGCTGCTGAATCGCATGGTTACCGGCCTTCGCAAGGCGCAGACCTTTGGCGACCGTTCCAATCCCAACAACAAGGCCGCAGAACCACACGAAATCGCTGCTCAAGATATCACTCAAAGATTTTTGTGCGAAAATCGATCAACGGTTAATGATCTCGAGAGCGAATTCGAGGCAATGGGGCTGTGGGAAGACAAACTGTTGGCAACGTTTGGTGAAAGTCGAGCCACATCGCAGTTACAAGACGTCCTCACAACCATTCTCGAGCTGCTTCCAGCAAAGTGAGCAAAGCTGGAAGGTACGGAAGAACAAGCGCAAAGTGAACGAGATCTGGTTGATAGTCTGCTTAAAATGGTGAGCCAAGCCTCGTCTAGTAGTATGCCGAGCCCGGAAGTTCAGCTGAGTGCGAGCGCAGCTCACCCAATGAGGACATCTGATTGGAATCTGGAGGGTACTCACGGATGTTGAGCGCATACTTCTCGTTCTTCTTAGCGTCTTCGAGCCACTGCATATGATCATACGTTGGCTCACGCATCTGAATGCGGCGCAGGATAGCTTGGTTCTCAGACGTGATCTTCTGCAGCTCGCGCTTGCGCTGGCCCTTGTTCAAGCTGTGGCTGTACGTAATCGATTGATTCTTGTTATCGAGCGTCTCGTTCTGCATGATGTGCGACATCTTCTCGAGCAAGATGCGGTTCTCGCGTTCGATCTCAGCATAACGCTCCTCCTTCATCTGCTCACGCTTGAGGTTCTTGCGCAGATGCGCTGGCCGATGCGGTTCGCTGTTGTCAATCGTGCTCTTGATGGTGTGCAGCTTGGATTTATGGATTTCCTGGCACTTCTGGTAGTAGCGCGAATCTGTGTGCTTGTTCAGCGTCGGGATCGCTCGACGACCGCGGTCCATCCTGGCTGTGGGTCGCTCGGTGATGTCGCGAAGTGGGGAACTGTTGGTGCAGCCGCAGCAGCCGCAGAACAGCGTTGCAGGCACACTGGCGCTGCCTGGCCACCCCCATCACTCTGTGCACCACCATGTGCTGGCGGCATGGATCGCTTTTCTATTTATTACGCCGTTGTATCAGGCCTCCGCTGCACCAGTCACATGAGCATCCGCCCCATCCGTCTGGTTCCCAGCCCAGACGAAGAGGCACAACATGATCTGATCAGACACGAGGGTACGTAACCAACGAACGTACCCCAGTTGATCCAACGTGATGTGGGCCACACTTTGTGTCGATCGATTTCCTTCTATGGATTTGTTGCAGTTGAGCTGCTAGTGCAGAGCGTGAAAGGACGCGATGGGGAAAGGTGGTGGCGAGAAGATGACGTCGATCGAGCACGGTGCGTTCGATACGGCTGCGCTCGAGAAGGAACTGGCCCAGGCATTGGAAGATGACCGCAAGTACAAGCTGACCGATAGTATGAAGAAGCGCGCCATCCACACTGCCAAAAACTACGACGAGTTCAAGGTAATGAAGTATATAGTCGACGGGAAATGCATGGCAGTGTGCTCAACACTGCTTGTTGTGATGTAGAATTTTGTAGCCTGTGCAGACTTGAAGCCGCTGACTCAGAAAGAGTTGAGTGGGCTGGCGTACGGTGAGCGTCGACCGAACTTGGCCTATAAGCGAAAACCTCGCGAGTCGTACGGACAGAAGTTGGAGCTAACGAAGCCAGCGACACTGAGTGATCCACCCAAGTCGGCAATTGAGTTCCAGCGAAACTGGCGGCGGCATCTCAAGACGAATGAGGCGAAGTACAGGTTTGTGATTGCGATCAGCTGTGGGTGTTGATGCTCGTACTCACTCGCATTTCTCGTGATGGCAGCTACATCCAGCTCACCACACCAACGCGACTTGGTGAGCTTTTTCAATCTGACATTGATGCCGACTTAATGATCGATATTCTTCAAGTCATGCTCCAGCACTACCAACTCGAGGGATTGTCGAATCAAGGCTCAACTTCCTGCTCTGTTGCCTGCCTCGAGGCACTCGAAGCATTCACCACCATTGATCGCTTCGCATTGATCTACAGCTTTTGTGACAAAAATCAGCGAGCCGTGATCGAAGAGCTCATTGCGCTGCTACACACTACGTATGATAATGACAACGATGCCAAGGCAAAACTGGCTTCCATCCGCGACAAGTGCCCGTGACATTTAAAGCTACAAAGCGAGCAAAATTGATGATGGCTGCATTGGCAAGCTTAAGATTTTACCTGTACAACTATAGTTTACGACAAGCCACGTGGGTAGGCTACTTGGCTTCATTAAAGAAGAAATATTCGATGGAGGATTTGGCGCACATCAAACCGAGCGTGAGCAAGAAGCCACCCATACACCGCATGAAAATGCCGATGGTCTGGTTTTTGAGTCGCTGGAGATGACGAACAAGTAATCAGACTTCGTCACACCACCCACACGAATGATCCATAAAGCAGACATCCTGACACCCACCTGCTTGTATTTCTTCAAAAGAGACAGAAGCAAGTAGAACCACGTCGAGACACCACAGCAAACACCCATGGCAAACACAAATGCCAGGAAGAGTGTGAACTCTAGCATACCAGTACCGTACACTTCATCGCATCCAACTCGTCGTGAACAACAAGCAAAAACAAATCCAAACAGTAAGGGCAAACATACCTGACGCGATTGCTCCCGTGTATGTCGCCAGCAATGCTGGATTGATCCCCGACATCGTGACCCCCATTAGTACGTTCTTGATGATCTCATCACGAGCGCGACCAATGCCCTTTCCACTTGAGGACTCGGTTTCCGACTCCATCGGGGGCCGCATGTCTGACCGAAGAAAAACCATCCCCACGATGGTGAACATCACAGCGCCAAGCACCCTGAAAATGACAAGCATGATCAAAAGTGAGCCTCGCATCACATGGAGCAAACCAACATTAGCAACTCACTTTGACACTGGCAACAAAAACTTGGCACCGGCGAGAAAACTTCCAAAGCCCCAAAACGCAATCCCTGCGTACGTCTGAGGTCAAGCAAAGTGAGCCACATCGATCCACAAGCATGGGCATTGAATCGCTGCAAACTCACGGCTTCCGACAGTGCACCACCAAAAGCAATGGTCAATCCCGCTTGATACTTTCCTTGAATACCAAGCTTCAAGACCATTGCAGACGTAGGCCCAGCGATTGGCACCGAACCGAGGAACCCAAAGCAGAATCCGGCGAGCAGTGGCAGCAGCAAGCGCAGAATCAGCGGGTTATTGCGCGTCGGTGGGATTGCGCCCGCAACTGGTTCTTCAGCGGCGGCGTTCGCATGGACATTGGTATTGCGACTTGGCACTCGCGGTGCAGGCATAGCTGGCTCTGGCTCTAAAGCAGGGCGAACGTCTGGAGCCGCAGCACCGCGAAGTCCTGGTGCGTCACTGACGGCACCTGTGGCTGTGTCAATCATGGGTCGGATTGGTTGTGCTGGCAGTGGCGTTGTCGGCTGGAAGCGCGTCGGAGTGACAAGTGGCAGCACCGAGTTGTCGTAGTTGTCCGAGACACCGACCAGCAAGACGTAGAGCAGAAAGAGCGCCATGATGGAGGCCACAACGGCCTGCTTCTTCATGCGCATGTACGGGTCGGAGATGAAGCGCATGGTGCGCCTGTAGAGCGGCAACATGGTTGCCTCCATCGCAGCGGCGGCTTGAGCGCAAGCAAGCGACGCTTCTTCTTGAGTGCTTCGAGATGAGTGTTGAGCCACGTCCGCCGGCTTCCAATTGGTCAATATCGCGCAGGGTGTTCTGCGTAACGAGGCCAGGAATAGAAACCAACGGTCCCAATCATGCGAACTGTGCTCTCTCACCACTGCCCTCTCACGTCAGCAACCTCAAATGATTGCATCGCGTGATAAAAATAATTGTTTGTGTGCCATGCCATGTCCCAGCAGTTGGTGTGGAAGAGAGGGCCGGTCGTGAAATATGTCGCATTTCTCGCACGATGAGACTCTTGGTGGTGCGTTCATTTTGTGGAGGTCTGTTGTGTGGCGTGAAGTTTACGTTCGAGGGTGGAAATGTTTCCAGTCCCAGTTCGGCACTTCAATGTCAGCGACATCTAATGGGCACAACGGCTGAGAACGCTCGACGACCGGCGCCAATGCGGGCGAAAGCAGCCGACCACGAAGAATCCCACGCGAAGGACGACGAGGAGACGACCCCCATGGCCTCACGGCTCACGCTCGAGCGCGTACTCGGGCTGACGGCCCTGAGCAACGCCATGCTAGCCGTGAACCCGGCCACGGGTGAGGTCGCGTACGCCGCTGGATGCATTGTGGTCATCTACAACCTGCGCCGCAACAAGCAAGTGCGCTACTACCGCGTCGAGAAGATGGTGTCGTGTCTGTGCTTCTCGCCCAATGGCCAGTACCTGGCCATCGGCGAGAAAGGGTACATGCCTGCCATCACGATCTGGGACGGCACGGACGGCACGCTCTGCGCCGAGTTGCAGCGCCATCGCTACGGCGTTGCCTGCCTCTCTTTCACTCGCGATGGACGCTACTTGATGTCAGTTGGCCTCGTACACGACCGGCATTTGTACGTGTGGGACTTGGAGCGGGACGCGGACTCGCAGCAGATGGGCACGACTGCAGTTGGCGCTGCTGAAGTGAACGAGAAGGTGCTGGCCATCGATTACAGCCTCGAAGGCAACTTCTTCGTGACGACCGGAGAACAACACTTCAAGGTAAAGTCTAGACACATGTTGGTGGCGAAGAAGGGTCTGACGAGGATTGTTATGGTAGTTTTGGTTCTTGGATAGCGACAGCAACCTGTTGTTCACTGGCGGCGCTGTTGACGATTTACCAGAAATCCAGCATCGCGACGCAGTAATGGCGGCCAAAGTGGACAAGTGCTTCACTAGCGTTGCGTGCGGCCACGGCATTTGTCGGCTGAAGACGTTCGCCGTGACGATGGACGGGACTCTGTGCTGTTTTGGAGCATCTGGAATCATGGAGCGATTGGTCTCTCTCGAAGCAGCGCGCGGGTATTCGTTGTCAGTAACTGAAGCATACGTTGCAGTCGGCGGAGCATCGTCGATAGCGCGTTTGTTCGACCCCACGACGCTCGAATACAGAGCAACATTGCCATTTCCGCCGGCATTTGGACGCGCCAACGATGCCTGTGAAATCGATCCAAACTTACTTGTACCTCCGCAGCCTCATCGGTATCCTGCCGTGATTGGCATTCGCGTCACGGGGTCGCATGTACTTGCGCTGTACTCGGACCGCGCCTTGTTCGTCTACGATGTGTCCGATTCGATGAATCCACACGTGTATCGCTCGTTTCTTTTCCATAGTGGATGCGTCCGCGACGTCAAGATCGCCGGGAGAACGAAAGGAGTGAATTCGAAGGGCAAGCTCGTGTACGATCTCGATTTGCTACGCACTCGCAGTACCAAAAACGATGACGTTGTTCCATGTGGGACCATTATGACGTGCTCGGATGACAATACGATTCGTTTATGGCACCTAGATTTGCATAAATCTACCAAGTCGAGCAAGTTCGAAGACGGAGGCAAAGACAATGGTGGATCGACGGATAATAAGTGGAAGAATCCGTTCAGCCAGGAGATGCTGCGCGTCATTTACCACAATAGTCTGTCTGAATTCGACGACCCGAAGGCAATGGTACTGGGGGCGACGTGCCTATCTGATTACGTCCAAGATATTCACACTCCTTCAAGAGATTTTGGCCCCGTGAACGGTCTTCGCGCGATCGCGCTGCACCCAAATGGCACCCAAATCGCATCAGGTGACAAGGAGGGGAACGTTGCCATATTCAGTGTTGCAACGGGCGAGTTGACCACTGAAATTGGGGCGCACAACACAGAAGTACAGTGCATTACGTTTGCCGACGGTGAAGGAATCTCGAAGACTAAAAGTTTTCTTGCATCTGGAGGACGAGATCGCTTGATCCACGTTTTCGACAGTTCCAATTCATACGCGGTCCTCACGACGCTCGAGAATCATTCGGGTGCTGTCACTGCCGTGCACTTTTCGACTGCTGGCAAGAAACTCATCAGCTGCGGGGCGGACAAGAACGTCGTACTCTCGGACGTCAAGGAAGACGGCAAGATCACGCGGTACAACTCTATCCCATTTCCTGGTGGTAAGATCTTCGACGTCGCTTTGGCTCCACATAGCGATTCCTTAGTGGCTCTGTGCAACAATCGTCTGGACGTTTTCAACATCAGCAGTGGAAAGCATGTGAAGACCCATCACGTTGGAGAACAACATCGAGTTGCAGTTTGCCCCGCTGGCTATTGTGCGGCAATGAGTGGTTCGCTGTCAGACAAAACGATCCATCTTGTCGAATTGAATTCAGGCGAAACGTTGGCCGAGGCCACTGGTCATGGTGAAGCGATTACAGGTGTTCATTTCACTCCTGACTGCCGTCGATTAGTGTCCACCAGCAGCGATGGCTGTGTTTTCGTCTGGAGACTTTCCGAGGACTTGCAAACTTCCATCAAAGCAAGTCTGCCGCGTGTTGCTGATGTGACGATCATGCCTCCGCCAGTTCCTCCTCAAGCCACGAAACCCGTCAGCGGCACGGCAGCGCTGGTGTTCACCCCTACCGCTGTTCCAGAGCCAATCATAATGCCACCACCAGCACCACCAGTGGTGAAGGCAGCGAATACGAATAAATCGGCGACGTCAACGTTGACTAGCCCTTCGGTCCAGAATGCGCGCGGCGCAGACAGTGCGACTGAAGTCAGATCGAACCATGCTGGAGCTAACGACGTGAAGACGAAAGTTGGGCCCCTTGGATTGGCATCCGAAAAGCAAGCCAAAGGGTGGAAGGGGAAAGCTAAGGCTGTTCCCGGTCCGATGGCAAATGTCCCAATGGAAGATTGGATGAAAACTCGTCCCAGTGCAAAGAAGACCGTTCACGTTGTCGAAGAAGATGGCATGGACATCGATGACCAAGCTCACGATGAGTCTCTAGAGTCTGGAGCCCCGGTATTGCGTGTTGATCGGTCCCAGACACCGAACTGGGCTCGCACGATCAAACCTAATGATGGTAGCACTCAAGCGTCAAGCGTCAGCTCTGATCGTCGTCGATCAGCCGGAGGAAAATGGGCTGGCAGAGCAGACGAGCCATTAGCTCTGGTTGCTGCTGCTGATCTCGAGGAAAGTGAAGAGGATTACGAGAGCTTGAGCAATGATGAAAGCGACTCCGTTGCCGATGATGGTTCCATAGATCAATATGCGCATCGGCAAAACAAGCGTCTTGCCCCTACACCGTCAATGGAGGACGTCACCAAACTGACAGTTGGTAAGGTTGGGTTTAGTGCTTCAGGAGGGTCGCTAGCTCAAGAGCGCGACATGTTGGAGCGACGCCGGAAGCAACAAGAAACAGTGAACGCTGTTGCAGCCATGAACAGCAAACTAGCAGAACTAGGTCTTCTGAAGCCCAAAACACCAACGCAACCAACGATCAAACTTAAGGCCGAGGAATCGACTTCCACGACGATGTCAACCAACCAACCCACAGCTTCAAATGCTATCGCAGGCCGAAGCAGTAGCATGGCTGGGCCTGAAGCACGGCAGAAATCTCCGATGAAGCCTTCGTCATCAGCGCTTCCGTTTGAAGATGAGTTAAAGCGGAGTCGTGAATCCAGGGATGACATTCCAGAGGAGATGCTGGCTTCCATCTCTTCACCCTTAGCGACAAAGCCGGGGGCAAACAAACGACGACACACCGTGCAACAGGCTTGCCATCCGAGACCAATGATCACGGCCAGCATTGACTTGGTGGATGCCCGATCGTCAATGAGTGCTTACACTGATGGCTTTGATGGACAGAGCACCAGCGCTACTCAATCGACGACAGCGGCGGTGGACGCCTCGCTGAGCCAGTTTACGTCAGGCTATCAAGATGATCAACCGTCTAAGCACCCAAAGCCGGGCGTGACTTCGTCGGAGGCAATTGACCAGGTTGACGCATCTCTCAGTTCGTTCACATCAGGATTCCAGGCACAAGAATCGAACACACGGGCCCAACCTCGACGATCTGTGACAGCGGAAGTTGCTGGTTCCATCAGTGCGTTCACGGCAGGATATTCAGTGAAAGAGGCAACGAGCATCGGATCATCAGCCACAACGTCGGTGGCAACTGGGTCGGTATCAGACCTCACAAGCCATGCAAGCGTCGATGTCGGTCGCGTGACCGAGTCGCTCAGCTCGTTCACTTCAGGTTACTCGGCTGGTCAGCAACCTCCCCAGCAGCCCAAGGCCGGTTCGATCAACAGCACGGCAGGCGTGGGCGAATCGCTCAGTTCCTTCACGTCGGGATACTCGCAGGCTACCGCCGAGCCAGTGGGAAAACAACAAGAACTGATCGTCGATGCGTCCCTCAGTCAGTTCACCTCCGGCTACACGACAGATGCACTCGAGCTTGCTCAACCCGAGCCCGAATCCACAGCCACTGGAGCGGCACCAGAAGCGACAACGTTGCCTTCAATCCAAGGAAGAGATCAAGAAGGCTCTGCAGCGCCATCGCCGCCCAAACAGCAAAGCGAAGGTGATTGTGCATGTGCGCTGCTTAACGGATCCACGCAGTCCTGGTGTGTCCTCACGAACCCACGTGCATTCGAACAGCATCTGTCAAGCTGTGCGTCACGGCAGCGATCAGGTGAGATGCGAGTGTACATGTTCACGAGTGGCCAAACGTGCTCAGGATTGTCTCCTCGCAGTGCCCTCGACAGCCAGCTCGAAGCCTCATGCAAAGAACTCGACAAGCTCCTGGCAATGGCCAACCAAGGACCCGAACTGGACGCCATCCGCTCGACCATGGAGCTGCTGCGGCAGCAGATCCAGCAGTTCGCAAGCAAACGTCCCTCGCGCCCCGCATAGTCTGCCAGCGACTTGATGTAATTAGCAGCAATGCGTCGCTGCACAGCCCATCCGGACTCCGTGTGCCCTGCGCACCCATCCGTGCGGGTGCTAGACGCCGACTGCGACAACCGCGTCCGCTGTCCATGAACGATGGAACAGGGCGAGGCGTGGCGTTGACTGTTGGCTCCTGTCCCACAAAGCCCTGACCAGCAACCTCTAGAAACGAATGGCGTATGCGTTCTCACAGGTCAAAGTATGCATACACCAGTGCTGTTCTCAGTACTTCACCCGTGTTACCACTGAAATCGCAGCAAGGACGCATGCCGCAAACGTGGGACGTGAATGCGCGCGGAATCCACTATTCCGAGGGATGCGTTCGCCGGTCACTGACCGACCCCGACGGGTCCATCGCATCGACCAGAAACACGTCACTCGACTGGCCCCGAGCACCACCAGCAGCTCCGTCCAGCGCGGGCCTCAGTTCGCATCTCACGCAGTCGCAGTCGCCTCCACCGTCGCCGTCGTCTCTATCTTCGTCGTCATCGTTGTCGTCCCTGCTGCTACGTGAACTCTGCTGCCACCATGCATTCGCCACTCCCACTCGAAGGCAAGCTCTCGTACGAAGTGGCGCACGTTGAAAATGGCTACGAACACGACACGCTCGAGCGCGAACTCGAAGAGCGCGATGAGACCGTCGCCTGCTACTTGTTTGCGCTCGTCGGCATTGGCTACCTCTTCCCGTTCTCAGCGCTGACGCAGCCGGTCGACTACTGGAAGATGCTCTTCCCCGACTACAACATCGAGTTCGCGCTCACGTCCACCTTCATGTACACCAACCTGGTCTTCCTCGGCCTCATCGTCGTCTGCCTCGGCAAGCCATGGTACACGGGCCGCATTGTCGGCGGCTTCGCGGGCCAGCTCATCGTGCTCGTGTTCGTGCCAACGTCGTACTTCTTCCTTTCGTCCGAGTCGGCCAACGCCATTGCAGTGCTCGGCGGTACCGCCGCCGTCGCCATTGCCACGGCGCTCATTGACAGCTCGACCATTGCGCTCGTGTCCCAGTACCCACTCCGCGTGCAGGAGAGCTTCCAGCTTGGTGTCGGCCTCAGCACGCTCATCGGCAGCTTCTACCGCGACCTGACTAAGCTCGTCTTCCCAGCTGACCAGCTCGTGCTGTCGACGCTCATCTACTTCTACACCGGCGCGCTTACCATTGCGCTGTGTATCTTCGCGTACTTCAAGGTCATGCGTCTGCGCATTTCGCAGAAGTACGTGCTTGGCAAGATCGAGGCCGGCGAGGAGCTCCACGAAGGCACGCACTTGCTCACGAAGTCGCCAAAGTCGCTTGAGCTGCAGGGCCCAGCGCCAACCAAGATGTCGGTGCTCAAGAAGGTCGTGCACTTGCATGTGTTGATCACGCTCGTCTTCATCTCGACGCTCTCGCTGTGGCCACCACTCATCACTGAGATCAAGAGCTATAACTTCCCATCGCTCGAGAGCAGTGGCTGGTGGTCGCTCATCTTGCTTACCGTCTTCTCCATCTGGGACTGCATTGGCCGATTCATGGTGCGCTACCGTGGTGTCTTCACTGCCAACAATATCTGGGTCGCGGTGCTCGCTCGTTTCCTACTCATCCCGGTCATTGTCGGTATTGTCAAGGGCTGGTGCTTCACCAACGACTGGTGGTCTGTCATCTTCGTGTCCATCCTCGGCCATACTAACGGCTATATTGGCACGCTTGCGATCATCTTTGTCAACGAGAGCGTCGACACGAATGAGCAGCAGATCGCAGGCTCGTTCACCAGTTTCTTCCTCAACCTCGGTCTCGTGCTTGGCGCGTCGGCAGGCTTGGTGATGGAAAAGGTGGTGCTCGGCCACTAAGCACGTGTAGCTCTAGCACAGATCTGTGTACCATTCGATTCCACAAAACTCATAAAAGAATTTGAGAGGACAATGCTGTTGTCACGGACAATCTGCCTCACTCCTCGCACTCCTGCGCACCATTTTTACAAGATATTCAATCTTTTCTTCTATCATCATGTATGTTTCATAATAGCTGATTGTGCGCTGATGTGTTGTCGCCACCATTGCTAAGCTATGGTACGGTCTTGTTCCGGGGAATCTTCCATTTATTGAGGGGGACACTTGGTGGGCGATATGTATTTCATTGTATGGCATCATTGCAGACGATTGACCACTAGAGTGCTCGAGGAAATGAACACAACGATGATAAGAACGTCTTCAGCTTCTACGTTCCAAGACTCGACCTCGAAAGTACATCAGTCGTCAGTCATTCTACTCACATCTTCGATGGACAAGCTTCAACCATCTTGTTCACAACATACTGGACGATGTGGGCTTATCTGGTGCGCGTTCTCAGCTTCTACCTTCCGCTGCCGAGGCATTGAGAACCTGTCTCTTATACACATCTAGATGTGTATAAGAGACAGCCCCCCCCCACTTCATCGATAGACACGCTTCAGAGGTGTTGCTCCCTTGGCAGAATACTGCCTCACCATTAGCATAAACCTTGTCTGGATTGCGGTGCCGCGCAAATATCGGCAAGCTGCCCGCTCGTCGTGACTGCCCACCCACTAAGCTCATCCAGCCTTCGCACGCAGCTATTCAGAAGCAAGGATAAAGGTGCTCAGCGTGTGTGCCAGCACCCGGTGAGATCGTGGGACGCAGTTTATTCTGAGCAATGTTGGGGAACAAGAGTTCGAATCGAGTTGGCACATGAAACCAAGAGAGAAGAAATCACTGCCAGACCGCACAGGTTGAGTGTATGAAGTGCTGCTTTCATTCTTTATCGTAATACAAACACACGAAAGTGATCATGGACGCAGCCAACCAGACCAAGCTTCCACCTGATCATGAAGTCATCAACGTGCAATTTGACACGAAGAACCTGTATCGATCTCTGATGTGCTTCGGATGCTTCTTCATGCCCTGCTGTTTACCCTGTATGGCATCCTTCGAGAGTCATTTAGCCAACTCGCAGAAATGTCAGATCACGGAAAAACAGATCATCTATGAAAGCGCATGGAGCGGTGAATCTCTCATCACCATTCCGATCGACGAAGTTCAAAGCCTCAAGGTGGAAGACGACTGCTGCTCGCGCAAGTTTGGAATCAAGAACGTCGACATTTTCACTACTCAACCGAAGGTTACGGACGACGGCGACCCACTGCAGCGGCAAGATTGCGAGCACCAATGGACGTTACCATGATCCGCGACGTGATTTCGCACCGACGCGACAATCTCGTGCGCGAATTGGGTGGCAATGCAGGTGCGGGAACCGTAGACTTGGCCGAAAACAAAGCTAGATTGACCCAGGTTGGAGTCGGCGGAGAACTACCCGGGAGCACAAGGACAGAGTCACCGACGCACTAGCTGGAAGCCCAAGAAGTGAAGGCGTACAGGAAGTGAACTAAATACACGAAGATGCTTTGCAAGCGGAAGGGTCCTGCGACACAGGCGATGCGTACTCGTGCAAGGCGTGTGTCTTCCGCCAAAAAAAAAAATGACCCAAAGCATCTACTTCCCACTTGAAGATATTTCTGGTTGAGACTAGCGAAGCGGATGTTGTCGTGTGGCAGAACATTGTTGGGATAAGTGGACTGGACATGCTTCCTAGGCTGTTGGTCATTTATTGGGAGCCGCGGCGATCATGGTGCAGTGTACAACTTCCGAGGCCATGGCGAGATGGCAAGCTGCTGTCGCCAACACCGTAAGTGCTCGTGTCATCCCCTTGTGCAAGGCTTCAAAATTGGATCCCATCCGACCACTTCGATACGAGCCAGTTAATCGACGCATGATCTGTGATCCCACGAACGACGACAGCCCCCGCACTGACCGGTTCGGGTTGCCTCTCCGATGACGAGAAACCAGTGAACTGTGTCTGTACAGGAGATGGTCACTGCAGCGAGAGCAGCGCCATTGGAATCATGAAGACTTTGTAAGCCAGTGACCAGGCTTCGGGGGGGGCACAATCGCACAGACATCAAACGTTGTGAGACGCAATTGCGCTTAAATCGCACTTCGATGGGCAGGTTTCGTACAAACGTTGTTCTTCCTACCCTTCTGATGTCGCTCGGCGTCCCATGGAGGGGCTACAAGGACCACTTGAATCACATATTCTTCATCCTCGTCAACAGCTGGATCATCTTTATCAAGGGTATGTCGTGTGGCTCGTGAGCGGTGTCATTGATTGATTGTGAACGCGAACCAGTCATCGCTATCGTGTTCCTAAATGAGCAACATTCTCATCCTAGTGGTCGATGCTCTTTGTATTTATTCTTGATCACACCAGCACTTACATCTGCAAGCCTGCGATCGTCTTGGTCAGCGAAAGCGTCGAATCAATACAAGTGCAAATTTTGCCCTCATTCACCTACAACCATTCGCCACCTTGCAATACAATTAGATTGTTCCACTTCTTGCTAACTGCTAGTTTTTTCGATATCCTCTTTCGCTTCTACCACTGCCAACGGCGTTCTCGTTTCCTGATTGATCTTCTTGCTTCCATGCTTCCGCCTCTTGTGTTTACGGGAGACTGGTTGTGGTTGAAACGCAAACGCTGCCGTCAGCGCGCTCAGCTGGTCCGCTGCTTCAACCGATTGCAAAGTGCTCTGCTGCTTCTCAATGGCATCGACAACACCAATATCCCAGAATCGCATCGGCACTGCCTGGAGCTTCCACCACGTGCCATGCAGATCGTAGAGTCCGTACTTGAGGTCAGCATCAGGCTTGGCTGGTGCTGCAGGTGGCGCCACAGCCGTCACACAACACAGCAGCACGGTCTTCTGCACGTCGGACGCAATGCGTGTGAGCGACTGAATGACCTGCCACGAGCACGTGACGTCACTGTCGTGTGTGTCGCCGTCCTGGATGTAGACCATGTATTCGGAGTGGAACTCGTCGGCGCTGCCGCGATAGAGCACAAAGTGCGCGCCGTAGTTGAGTCCTGACTTGAGCAGCCAGCCGAGGCGACGGAAATGGAGCTGCACGACGGCATGAGGCACAAACGACGGCGTCAGCGCCGAGAACTGCGTCCACAGGTCAGCAGGTGATGGCGACATGGTCACCAACTGCGACTCTGTCACGGCATGGTAGGCTTCCGCAAGCGACATCACACACACTGCCACATCCCCATGCGTGCGGTCACGTGGCAGGGCAACACCGTAGAGCAGTGCACGCAACTGCTGCCATGCCTTGTCGTCCGACGGCCCCGACACATGGACGGCCGCTTCCGTCGCCACCACGCACGCCGTTAGCATGGCATTGAGCCGTGTGTAGTGGTCCACACAAATCTGGAGACTGCAGTTCCAGACTCGAGATTGCTGTTGGGTGCGACCATAACGATCTAGGGTCGCCGTGGACTGATGATGACCAAAGATTATGTCCAAGAGCGAGACGGCAACGACTCGCCGCCGACTATTTACAAAGGGGCTCACGAGCGTGCGGCGTGTACGCACGCTTCGCTGGGCTGTTGCAGTTGGTGGCGCAGCATCAAATGAAGTGGTGGTCGAGTTGCGGCAGCTCCGGGAATCGGTTCAGCGCATTGAAGGCAAGCTTCAAAGTGGCCTTGATCGCATGGATAAACGTTGAGAAGAAATATTTCTGGGTGACATGTAACAACGATTTGGTAGCTCTTCATCGCTCATCGTCCTCTTTCCAGTAAATAATATGTGTTGGATTGGTGCCGACCAACTTTCTTTGCTGTTGGTAATCATGCCATGTCATCCATCTCTCCTCACAGTGGGAGTTCATACAAATGCCTCGGTGGCTCGGTATGCAAATCTTGCTGCTCACTGAGATGCGTACTTTGTTGTGCCATGAGCATCACGCACCGTGCGTGAGGCCCGCACGAAATAGATCACAGTCACAAGAAGAGTCTTAGCCATCGCCTTCGATCGCAGCCACCTCTGCAGTTCAGGCCTTGGCGTGCTAGAGCAGAAATGGCCACCTGTACACCATTTCCACGTCAAATCCGCGGAACTTCGATTAAGCCGAAGACCAAGTTGGCCCGATCGGACACGAGATTTCAGTTGTACATTCAGCACAGCAAGAGGGTTGTGCGCTTGATCATGGCCGTACCGAAGATCGCGTTGGTTTGCAGAGTGACGTTGGTCCTTGTTGACCCGTGACTTGAGCAGCCAGCCGAGACGAGCTGCACCTGCAGTGTCGTCAACCTCAATGGACGGAAATCGAAGTGGATGACAGTGTGAGACATAAACGACAGCGGCCAGCATCGAGAGCTGCGTCCAGATCTGCGATTGAAGGAGATGGCGGTGTCGTGATGACCATCTGCGATTCGGTCACCACACAATAACCTTCCATTGCGCTGGCATTGGGTCGTATTGAGTGGACCCCCAAATACGAAAGTTATATTTAGAGTTTCCAGAAATCGGATCTAGCTTGGATCTCCACCCGCTGCCCGCAGAGCGAGACAATGGCATGGCGCTATAATGATACTTTGCTGCAACCGACGAGAACGATGCCGTCGCGATCGGCCGCTACCTTCGCTCGCGAGGTATTTCTGTCCGGGTGAGCAACGCGGGAAGGAATTCTGCACGGGCATCGCGCTCAGCGTTGCTTAAAGCACCTTTTGCCATCCCTCTACCCAGGCATACGAGCAAGATGGTCACGCACGGCAGCGTGACCAAGTTTCCAGCCGACGATGAAGTCGTGGAAGTGCAGTTCGACACCAGCAAATTGTATGGGTACAACATGTGCTACTGCTGCTGCGTGTGGCCATTCTTAACGATGGGCTTGACGTGCTTTGTGCTGCCATGCACGCCTTGCTGGCAAAAACGTGAAGCCGAGTCTCAAAAATGCCAGATCACTGACAAACGCATCATCTTCGAAAGTGGATGGCTCAACCACACCAGCAAAAGCATTCCGATCGATCGCATCCAAGACGTGAACGTGGACGAAGGCTGCGTCCAGCGCATGTGTGGCATCAAGAGCGTGGGCATTCAGACCGCAGGATCTGGTAGTCAGTTGCCAGAGGCGACGTTGCAGGCGCCACTGGATATCGCAATGGTTCGCGAAGTGATCTTGCACCGACGTGACAAGCTGGTACATGGAATGGCAGGCACTGCGGCAGGAGGAGGCGTTGATGACATGAAGGGCAACACCAATGGATTGACTCGTGTTGCAGTTGGTGGCGCAGCATCAAATGAAGTGGTGGTCGAGTTGCGGCAGCTCCGGGAATCGGTTCAGCGCATTGAAGGCAAGCTTCAAAGTGGCCTTGATCGGATGGATCGAAGTTAAGCAGTGGTAGCAATATACATGAAAACTTGATAATTATAGATGAAGGTCTCTGTGCATCCAAGCTGCAGAATCAAAACAGTTCTCTAACAAAAAGGTTGGTGAAGTGTCATGTTGAGCAATCGCCTTGAATACTTCTGATATTTGGGAATGACAACAAGTGCCGACGTAACCACCAGAATCATGGTCAATATCTCGAAACAGACGCATTCATTAGAGGAACCACGCGGGCATATTCGCAACTTTCCGGTTTATGAGAGGGTGGCTCTGAAACGCGACGACTTGCGGCCACTGACCGACTGCGCTTTGTTGATCCTGCCGCATCTCTATCGCAGACGTTGCCGAGTCCACCAACAAAAGGTGACGCTGTGAACGCCAATGCTATCAGCATGTAGCCGAACTAACGAAGCGTTGACCGTAACCACCCGCGGCGTTCCTCACTCTTCAATCAGCTCAGTCAACTGCAAGCAGCTCGACCAAAGCACTGATGACGCAGGAGCACCATCAAATCAACAACCGACGGTAACTTCATCCTCACAGCAGCCGAGTTCTTCCTCTCAGGCTCGCTGCCCAACAGCAGCCCTTGCCAACTGCGGGCTTCCTCTTGAAGAATATCCATGTCGCAGGAGTTCCTGAGTGTTGACAGCACACACAGAATCCGTTAGATGGCATAAACAACTTCCAGTTGTACGAGCTGGTTCTGCTCATCACATCCAAAACCACGTTTTCACCAGAAACAGCTCGCCAATTGGCAAGAGCCTTTTGCATTGAGAATATCCCCTCCCCATCATCGACGGACACGCTTCAGAGGCGTTGATCCCTTTGCAGCATGCTGCCTCACCATTAGCATGGACGATGCCTGGAATGCGGTGCCATCGCGAATTTCGGCAAGCTGCACGCTCGCCTCACTGCAAGCCCATCCAGCCACCAGCAGCAGCTGTTCAGAAGCGAGGCCAAAGGTGCTCAGAACGTGTGTAGTAGCATCTGGTGATATCGTGGGACGCAGTTTATTCTGAGCGAAGTTGGGGAACAAGACGTCGAAAGCAAATGATAAGAATGACCGGCGGGCCCTTCAAGGTCGACGCAGGAAATGCTGCCCATTCTTCTTTATCGTAACCCCAGCGCACACACACACTCGCGATCATGGACGCAACCGGCCAGACAAAGCTTCCACCTGATCATGAAGTCATCAACGTGCAATTCGACACGGAGAAACTCTATCAATCCCTGATGTATGGCTGCGGTGTTATGATAACAATGTCCGTGCCAGTGATCGGATGCTTCTTGGCGCCCTGCTGTCTACCATGTTTTTCATCATTCGAGAAACGCTTAGCCCACTCACAGAAATGCCAGATCACGGACAAAGAGATCATCTACGAAAGCGCGTGGAGCGGTGAATCTCACATCACCGTTCCGATCAACAAAGTTCAAAACCTCAAGGTGGAAGACGACTGCTTCTCGCGCAAGTTTGGAATCAAGAACATCGACATTTTCACAACGGAACCAAGGGTTACAGAAGACGGCGACCCACTGCCAGCGGCAAGATTGCGAGCACCAATGGACGTTACCATGATCCGCGACGTGATTTTGCATCGACGCGACAACTTGGTGCGTGATATGGGTGGCAAGCTGGCAATGGGAACAGTGAACTTGGCCGAAAGCAAAGCTACATTGACGCAGATTGGAGTCGATGGCGCGCAAGGTGAGAGCACACGACCAAGCGAAGGGGTGCCAGTGCTGAAGTGAATACGCGGCCAGACAGGCTGTACACGTCGGGCGCAGGTGCCGCGCACAAGTGCAAGCCGTGTACCCCTGGTTAAAAGTGATCCAAAATATATAGCTGTGCGTCGTGGGCGGCGGCTGGATTTATGAGTGGTGCGAACGTACTTGGTCGCTTGCTTTCTGCCATCAATACATGCATCCCGCGACCGGGAAGTTGGAAAACACTCGCAAGACAGGTGGGCTAAGCGAACCAGATGCAGCTCACGAGTACGATAACTTGGTTGACAGAACTAACTAAGGTTCATGCTGTGTGGGTTCAATTCTCGGCATTGGCGCCATCGTTTCTGTCGTTTGTTGTTGTGCAGTTCCATCCCGGTAGCCTTGGCTTGATGCTAAAGTCTGGGTTTAACCACGGCGCGGCCTTTGTGGCACAAGCTTACGGAATTGACGCGCTTCAATTGGGTGCGATTTTTCGGCACAGACGATGTGCTTGTTCTCTGCTTTCAACGCACGGTAGTCCATGATCTACAAGAACCACTTCACTCGCGACCGCAGATATTTCATAAACTGGTTACGGTCTCGACGGATGTGTTGCTCATCATTGTTCAGGGGGAGATAGAATCAAATACTTGCAGCAGCTGTGCGTGTCGTAAATCCAAGCACTTGTAAGTTGTATGCTGCTTTTCAATTGCGACTACAACCCAGACATCCCAGAATCGCATCAGCACTGCCTGAAGCTTCCACCACGTGCCATGCAGATCGTAGAGTCCGTACTTGAGGTCAGCATCAGGCTTGGTTGGTGCTGCAGGTGGCGCCACAGCCGTCACACAACACAGCAGCACGGTCTTCTGCACGTCGGACGCAATGCGTGTGAGCGACTGAATGACCTGCCACGAGCACGTGACGTCACTGTCGTGTGTGTCGCCGTCCTGGATGTAGACCATGTATTCGGAGTGGAACTCGTCGGCGCTGCCGCGATAGAGCACAAAGTGCGCGCCGTAGTTGAGTCCTGACTTGAGCAGCCAGCCGAGGCGACGGAAATGGAGCTGCACGACGGCATGAGGCACAAACGACGGCGTCAGCGCCGAGAACTGCGTCCACAGGTCAGCAGGTGATGGCGACATGGTCACCAACTGCGACTCTGTCACGGCATGGTAGGCTTCCGCAAGCGACATCACACACACTGCCACATCCCCATGCGTGCGGTCACGTGGCAGGGCAACACCGTAGAGCAGTGCACGCAACTGCTGCAGGGTGCAACCTTGGAGAATGCAAGGCGCGTGTGCACGCACCAGCTCGCCTCATTCCGCTTTTGCCACCACCTGATATTAATCTCTGTGCCTACATGTGTGCAAATTGCCATACATGTAGGCGAAGTTTAAGAAGTTCGATAAGTTAGTTGTCTGATCTGATTAGTAGAAATTACGAGGTTTTTTAGTGAACAGAAACCCGCCTAAGCCGTTATAAACAAATCGGATACGCCATCGAGTCACAGGGGCATTTTTCCTGAAAAATGTGATCACCTACATGTAGGATTTCGACCTGGGGAACAGAGATTAAGGCAACTCGTGAAGTTAATCTTACAGCCGACAATGACGTTGCCGACACACAATTCGACACGAAGAACCTTTTACGACAAGTTATGTTGTAACGGATGTTACACATTTGGGTTGATCACGCATGTGATCAAAGGTGTTCTTTACATTTGTTGTCGAGCACCACAATTGGGTTCTTGACATTTGTTGTTGAACACACAAGATGTCAAGAGTTGCATTAAAGATGTGTCGTTTGCAATACGGCGTCCCGAAGGGCCGCCTTGATGTTATCAGCCAATCAGAGCTGAGATGCATATTAATGACCAATCRGGTCTGTATATTTTAAGGGTCGCTAGAGCAGTTAGGAAACTCCTGCGCMCTTTGGTGCTCTCCTCTAAGGGAGTAATACATCACTTCTACGTTTGCAATCCTTTGCAAACTTCTTGCCCTCACTGCGGAGGGCTGGAGCAACCACTTTGCTCTAAGGCAGAGAGCAACCGTCCGTGGTTGCGTGGAAGTCAACGCTTCCTATTTACGCTCTTGTGCTGTGTGACGTGCCTTGTCACACTTGGTAGCACTTGTAGTCATTCCCACACCTCAGTGGGATGAGCTCGCCGTCGATCGGAGGGATCGACTGGACACGCTATGGTCATCTCTCTGAGGACCAGCGTGGCGCRGTAATGCGCATGGCCAATGCGCTTGGCCTACCTGCCGCGATTGATTTGCTGAACGCAAATCCCGGCACCTACGGCCGTCGCATTGCGGCGTTCGTCGCCATGGAGCAAATGTACACATCTGCTGCGCGACAGAGCTTCGAGAAAGCTCGAGCGAAGATGAGCGAAGACTCATCACAAGCGCAGCGGAGCTTCGAAGAAGCTCGAGAGCGGCTGCAGAGTGAAGCTATGGCCATGCAACAGAGGTTGCATCAAGAAGCAGCCGCTGCACAACAGAGCCTCAATGAGGCCAGGGATCGCCTGCATGAAGCAGCGCAGGCGGAGCTCCAGTGGGAGCGAGATCGTCTCGCGGCGGAACGGGTCCGCCTGGAGCAAGAGGCGAAGCTGCACGTGGAAGCAGCTGAGGC